>RJWM01002391.1:0-130609 GCA_004363535.1 Dasyprocta punctata
ACATCTTATATGGCTCACATCTAGTGACAAATCCCTCTGGGAAAAGCAGACGCCTGGGCTTTTGTCCAGCACAGCACCCATTTGAAAGTTCTTGCTGATTTCTGACTCCCATAAAGTTGGCTTCGACCTTCTGTGTTGTACCTCAACTTGAATCTTCTGTCCAGTTTTATTTCCCTCCTTTTCTCTCTGTGTCTGTTGATCCCAAGCATACTTACGCCTTTTTTTTTCGCATGAAAGTCCTCATTACAGAGTCTGCTTCCTGGGAACTCATACTTCAAATTCTGCTTCATTTTTCGAGTATTGAAAAGCACAGACAGACCTGGATCTACAAAGAATGTGTTGATTCTCTTCCCTTCCAAATTATCATTCATATAGAAAACAGAAGCCTCTTGCGAGATGAGTGAAGAGTGAGTTTGATATGAGAAGGGGGTCTAGTATAGAAATACCTGTGTATTGAGTGTTGAGAATGGTAGCTGAACCAATATATGCATAAGCCTTTTGGTTCAACTATCTAATTATTATCAAGAACTCTGTCATTCTACTTTCTGTAATGAAACAAGGTCTCAATTAAGGGCCAAACTTTGGGAACCTTTATCCCACAATGTTTCTCCAATGTCCATCTTTAAAAAAATCATTCTGATTTTTGATTGTATTGCAGTCTGTATTCTCATATACCAGTATGGGAACGTAAATGGAAACTTTACTTGTATTGTCTCTTTCAGAGTTTGTATTCACTGGTAACTGAAACACAAAAGCAAATATCACTAAATAAAACACATACAGATACTATTTGTAGAACTTCCTTATTTGGATAACTGAAATGCTTTTTTTTTTTTTTTTTTTTTTTGGCACCGGGGATCGAACTCACAACCTCGCGCCTGCCTGACAGGTGCGTAAGCCACTGAGCCAAACTCCCAGCCCTGGTTTTTTGAGGCAGGGTCGCCCTGTGTAGCTCAGGCCAGCCTTGCACTCGCATTGTAGCCCAAGCGGGCCTCGAACTCACAATGCTCCGCCTACCTCAGCCTCCCGAGTGCTGGGATTAAAAGCGTGTGCCACCACGCCCGGCTGAAATGCTTATTTTTAAAAATTAGTATCCAAAATATCAAGTCAAGATCTAAGGGAAGAAAATCAACAAAGCCATCTATATTTAAATTGCTTCTGGATCGAGAAAACAGTAGAGTAAGACTTTTCCACTTTTCCTTTTAAGTATTTCATAAGTAGCCAGAGCTATGAAATTTACCAGCTTTTACTCCTTATCAAAACCAGTTTATCCAGTATTATAAATCAGTAAACCAGTTAGTGTAAAAGGAAAGCAGAAGAGGATTTCCCCAAGAGAACTAGTAAAGGTGACTCAATAGACAGATTTTCAACCTGTGGAGCTATTAGACAACATGGAAAAAGGTCTGCTCCTCAGTGATTTCCTGGAAACAATTGTCTTAATTGTTCCAGAAGTTCCTTCCAAACCCTGTGATTGGAGTTGCACTTTGGAATAACTTACCACTGTCTTGAGTCACTATTCATCCACTAATCGTGTTTATTCCCCAACCTGGTGTATAATTCTTAACTCCAGTGGAGTCCAGAACTAGACAACAGCTTTTCACAATGTTCTGGTTATAAGATAGTTTTCAACTTCCCACTGCTTTTATTAAATTGACAGAATGTAGGGCCTCAGATCCATCCATGGAGCATATTGTCACAGGCTTCATACTAAGGCCTGTGTAGGAAAAGGAAATGGCCCAAACCAGAGTGACACAGGATTTTGCCATTCACACCCCAGTGTAAAGATTGAGGGACATGGATCAAATGTCCTTCTTTAGTTCCTTTCTTTTTCCCTTTTTTCCTCTCTCCTTTTTATCTTTTCTCTCTCTGGCATTTACTTCTGCACATACAACAAAATTGCCAATCGGGTTTTTTAATTTGACTTTTTTTTAGAAAAACTTCATGTGCCCAAGCCATTAAACCATCGCTGGGCATGGAGCCTGAGCAGCTTTATGTGCACAAAGAAACAGCAAGCACTATCAGCAAGGGAATGCTGCAGCGTGGCCTGGTTTGATAGGCACAGAGCTCCCCATGAAGAGTAAAGTCCCAGTGGACCAACTGGGTTGCACTGACTTGCAGGCTTCCCCACCAACTGTCATTCATTCCTACTAAGTTGTACTGCAGAGTCTGTGCACCACCTTTCAGAGTCATTGCCAACTCTCCAGGAACATCATGCTGTTCTCAGGGAAACAGAAACGTGCCCTGAGATGTGAGAACATTCTAGGTAAAATACAATTTCTAATTCTTGACTTTTCCCAGTAAGGTTTGAGTTTACATCTCTATAGCACAACAGAATTTATCTTTACTATATGGACATCAATGACTCATTAATAACTGGTTGCCTGGATTTGCATATTTCTGTTGTAAATCTCAAAAGGTATGATAAAATAAATTTGTAACATATTTTACAGTTAATTATCCGCCCTTCTGGCACTCTAGCAGTTCATGTTAATTTGTAGATGGTGATGATTTACAAATTCTAACCCAGGTCTGCCTTTTGGAAACAACCATGTACAGCTATACTGTGGATGTAGTAATACCAGCAAAAGGTCTTTTTTAAAATCCCCATATGCTTTTTTAAGTGATTTTTTCCCTGACAAACAAATGTAGAATGATATTTTTTCTCCAACACTAGTAAGTCTTTTCAGAACCTCACTAGGTCTCTTCAATCTTTCCACTTTCTTCTTTTCTCATCTACCTGCAAGGCAGTTTACATGTAGTCCACAACCCACTCTCTTTCGTTTCCTTTGTATTAGGAGAAAATGTGCCCGAGCAGGAAGTCGTGAATCCTCCCTTCTTTGAGTATTTTTGACTGTGCTGTCTTGGGGCATTACTCTTTGTGATATAGATTTTTTTCATATTTTCCCACAGTTGCTAGAGAAAGATGCAAAATAAAAAGACAGTATTGATTCTCTTTCTTCTGTGGGGCATAGACTATTTCAGATAACTTCAGTTAGAAAAGTCAACAGGGTATGCGTGCGTGTGTGTGTGTGTGTGTGTGTGTGTGTGTGTGTGTCAAGCCTGATGTTTCCTTAGGAGTAAATCAACAAAAGACCCAGAAGTAAAACTACATCAAATAAATGAAATGAAAAAATACCAATTATTCACTAGCTAATGACACAAATTTCATATTACATTAAGTTCACATGACCTTTGTACATTTGTAAATACTAATCTGGAAAAATCTCATGGTAAATTGGTTCCTAGTTAAAAGCAGTAGTTCCAATGAATTTCATTTAGGAAATAAAGATGTCTTTGTCCTTATTTCATGGCATAAATATCATTGTCTAAACCTAAAGCTCACCTCCCATGCCATATATTGAAAACATTTTCTAGGTCTTACAGACTCAGGATTTCTATGTCATTCAAGGGATCCTACAATTTCTTAATTACACGTCAGTCAAAATGCTTGCTGGTATCTCAGATGCTTCACCACTGTGTCAGTTCAGCTTGTACCAAAGTGACTCTCAATTTAACTTTCAGATATTTGTTATCTTCTCTGAGATTTTTTCCACTGTATGCATTTGTTTAGAACCTCTTGATCTCTTCTCTGTTTTACTTCTTTGTTTCACTTGATTTCTCTGCTCCTAATCTTGCATCACCCAAATTTGCCCTCCATTGGTATAAACAATCTAAAAAGATAAATCCACTATGGTACTTTTTCTACTTCAAATTTGTCAGTGCTTTGATACTGCCTCTTTAGCAGAAGATAAAGGGACTGGATGCCCTTGTTTCCTTGTTTTGATTAGTCTCCAGGCTCCTGACAGCCCACACTTTCAGTCTTCCCTTCCCTCCACTTTTACCTTGTTTCTACCTTCACCTATGGTATGCTCCTGTTTCATCTTCATTGGGTGAGTTGTCACCCACTGTTAGGACTCATTATGGACTTTAGCCTTGCTGTGAGGTGGTGGATTTTTTCTTCTCTGACCTCTAAAAACCTCCTACAGATCTTTCTGTAGTGGTTGTAGCATTAAATTTATAGGACATCTGGGTCCCAGTCCACTAGTTTTGGTTTCCTTGAAAGTAGAACCCTAAAACATTAACCTTAGCACACCTGCACTGGGCCACAAATCTGTGAATAATAAATACTTTTTGAATGCTCAAGTCTTAAAGATTAACTAGTAGAATGATTTAATTTCACAAGTTAGGAAACTGAGACAAAAAGAACTTGAAGTAACATATTGAAGGCTAAATGTTAACTTTATAGCTTAGTTGAAACCAGGACCCATTGCTTTCTAACACATTTTATTTTGAGATACATAATTTGGCATATTCATGAGAAATACTGGTATAATTTGATTATATTAATTTTCCCTAATTAGGTTTATTTAGGAAAATTGCAGAGATGCTCTCTTTTCTTTCCTGTTCACAGTGACCCAGAGCTTGATATTTTCCAGCCATTGGCCATTTCCTCCTGCATCTACTCTGCTCTTGATTATATGCTGCAATAACTTGTTTTGTAATCTTTAAAATCTCATGCATTATGTCTATTAAAATATGTGTATATGCCAAACTATTCATTATAATTCTGCATAGCACATTAATTTCCATGGAATTATAAATGCATTTTCTGATTAAATCAATACTCAGAGACTTAATCCAAAAAATATCCTAGGAGTAGGGAAAAGACATGCAGTTGGTATTTTGGTGTGACCTAACCATAGCTTAGCCTATCTAACACAGTCACATGTTTCTTCTATCGGGGAAAAGAATACCAGAAATCCTCCATTTCAGATACTGGTTACAGAGTATGATATTCTTTACCTTGGTAAATATGCAATATATGAAATATATGAAGTTGCAGCTTGGTTTTGTCATATATATATATATATATATATAAATATATATATATATATTGCTTTCACAAGTTTTTGACAATGTCCTAATTCACCCTCTTTTACCTTGGGAACAATTAGACAATTTTGCAAGTTTTACTCCTTCCCTGTCACCTCCATGGGAAAAGTGTATTTTCTTATACCAATAACTTTGTCTTTGGTCGTGGGACATAATTTTGTGAATGGAGTTAGCAGATGTAACTCAGACAGATGCTGGAGATGACCTAATTTCTCAAGCTGCACCGCTGCAGTGGAAGATTTTTTTGTAGGTCACTATCATCATCCTCACCGTTGGTCCTACCAGGCACAGAGGTGAAAAGCCCTGAGGTCACCCTGCATCAACTCCTCCTCATCTGAGTCTGCTGAGGTAGAGTTTCCCAGAGAAGCCCGACTCACCTCACCTGTCCACCAGTTGACTCGTGGAGGGAAGAATGAATGATCATTCATTCTTTTCAGATTCTTTTCCTGCAGAAATGAATGGTAGGTTCAACTCCTCCTTTATAGGCTCAATCACAAAACCTTGCACCCTCTCTGTGGTTTACCCTGGTACACACTTGGTTCTCTGATTGATCCGCATCTCCTTTTCTTTTGCTGGTATTTTAGTCTTTTTAAATATTGTTTGATTTTAAAAACATTTGCTTGTGCTCTTTTAAGTTGCTTTTCTTTCATTGTCTTTTCTTTCTTTCCCCTTTACCTGATTCAGTACTTCTGGAATACTTATTTGTGCACTTTGTTTCATTTTTGCCTTTTTCTCTTGTGGCCCTTCTTTATGCTCTCACTTCTATCCATGCACATGCCTATTGCTATCCATTCTAGACTCTTCTTTCTCCCCATGCTAGTCTTTGTGGGATGATGGCCCAGCTACATCCTGCTGTTCTTTCACCCACTCTGTTCTTCTACAAGCACAAAGGCTTACATATCGAATGATCTGAAATCTTCCCCTTGGTATTTCCATTTTGCTTTTTGGCTCCTGTGGTCCACCCACCCCCAGCTGCTTGGTGATGGAGCTTGTTAATTACATTCCCTCCAAGCTTCTCCTCCACTGAACAGAGGGGAGGAAAGAGGAAAAGTAGGTGTGCTGAGACAGGAGAGGGAAGGAAGAACCACGGGGAGCTTATTAATAGTATTCTTGTTTTCTGAAAGTTGGGGGAAACAAGGCCTAAAGTATATCCATGGTATCAGAACTGAGAAACAAGCTCTTTCTTATTTTTCTTGCCAAAATTTGAAACTGTGCATTATGATTCCTCTACATTAGCTCAAAGCAATATTGAAGATGTATTTGACTAAACTGGAACAAATTACCAGCCAAAGAAGCCCAAAGGCAGCTCAATATATTCATCCATATGCTTCTCTGAGCTAATTTGGAAAACAGAGAATTAAGTATCCAAACCGTCCCCATGCATCCCTGTAGAATCCTGCCCATGAGAGTTTCAGGGGAAATGATTCGTGCAACCTCTGGCAAGCAGTCAGGGTAGCCCAAGGATAATGCCATGTTGGGATGGAAGGAAATATTGGGCAAGTAAAAAGACCTGAAGGTCCTACCTGCTACTGTTTCATTGGTTTACTCATCACTTTATACAACCCTTGACTTCTAAACCCATCCTTAAAGAATCAGCAGAGATTAGGTTTCTGCAGTATAAATTACATAATTGCAGTCATTGCAAAGGACATAGTGCTTCTCAGTCTCTTATCAATTCTCTCAGGAGATTCCAATGCTCCACTGGATACTCAGTCTACAGCCAGAGTCCCAGATGGTGCTATTACTTTGTTCTGTAGCATCACAATCTGTGAAGTCTTCCACAAGTCACCCAGGTGAAGAATTTTGCAGAACATTGCCATATGGACTATTTCTTCTGTCTCCCTTTTTATTGCACTACCAGGCATGGCTAAAACACAGGATAGTTGCAAAGTTATGTTACGGATTTTGCTTGATGTGAGCTATTCCCCATTCCATTAACTGGTTAGATTGCAGTTTTCCTGGGCAACCTCAGTATGTGCCCATCTACTTCTTTCACAACCATTCTGTTGTATTCCTTTCCTTAAGTTGGCACCATCTTAAATTCCTAGAACATCACAAACTGAATGGCTTAAAACAATGGGAATGTGTTATCCCACAGTTCAGAAGGCTGCAAGGCTGAAATCAAACAGTTTGACAATGTTGGTTCCTTATCAAGGTCACTAGAGAGAATATTCTAAGTATATCTTCTAGCTGCTGGTGGCTGTTGGCAATCAATGTTCCCGTGTCTGTGACTGTGTAACTTCCATCTCTGCTACTGACCTCTCGTGACTTTCTCTTCTTTTTTTTCTTCTATCTCTCTTTAAAAGAACATTTATTATTGGATCTAGGACCCAGTAGGGTAGTCCAGTATGATCTTGTCTTGAGATCCTTAACTTAATAACACCTTTAAAGAATGTATTTCCAAATGTGGTCCCACCCCAGATTTCAGGTAGACATCTTTTGGGGATCACCACTCAACCTAGCATGGGCAACTTGTTTTCAGTTCTCAGTCTTTCTCTGTACTTTCCACATGCTCTGAATTTGTGTATAACCAAAAGAAATACCTCATCCCTTTCATGGCAGCCCATTCCCCATCTTCAGAAACTGGGTGGGCAGTGTAACGCCGACAAAAGAACAAAATGATAGCCTTCCTGGACTGTTGTTGTTCTCACTCAGAAGGCGGAGGGGAAGCCAAATGTTCACACCAGTTCCAGAGTTATGCAGAGTATTGAGACTTCCCCCAGTGAACCACACCTTGTCTTGTTCTTTTTCTCTCATAGCTTAAAAGCTCTTTTCCAACTGTGGTGAGCACTGGCCACTTTTCCTGCACCGTCTCCTAAGACTCATAGATAATGGCTAATGGTTTCCTTATCACAGCCCTAAAAGGCTAATACCAACATGGACATCAACAATGGACATTTGTGGAAAGCCCATCTTGTGCCACATGCTGTACGTGATGCAAATTGCATCTTTTTTAGTCCAAATAACTGTGGGCTTTATGGTAGATACCAATATTTTATTTTGAAGATGCAACAATTGAGTCTCAAATAACTTGCAAACCAATAAGCAAAGGTGCACCTAGTCAGTGGTGGAATCATACGGGAATCCTGCTTTCTGATGTTATCACCTGGGTAGTAATAGGGGCCTTCACCCTCCTCTGCACGATGTCATTTAATCATTTGCTCGATTGGCATAGATGCTCTTGCTATTTTTTGTACTTACAGTTTTCTGAGTAAGACTAGTTGGCATCCTGCACATAGCCAAGCAGCTACTGTATGTCTGATCTATTCTAATACCATGTTGGTGTGCACAAAGGACCATGTAGTTATCTTGATAGAGTGGTTGCTGGTCACAGCCCTATGGAAATTAACATGCTAACCCACAGTCCTCAGCCAGCATCCCTCTGAGGTGCTCTCATGATTAATTTCATTTGACTCTGATTATTTCCTCACTGTGACCCCCTTGGCACTTATATGCTAAGGTTGCACTATATTCATTTATTCATGTTGAAATATTGCTCTGTAATTGCTTCTAAACAATTTCATTTCTACAACTATTGTAGGCAGCGCACTTAATCTGGCAGTGTGAGCAGTTACTAGATGGTGTTTGTAAGGCCCTGAGTTGGACACATGGTGGGGATTGTGCATACATTTGTGTGTGTTTCCAGATAGTGAGGCACCCTTCAACACAGACTGTGGCTTTTTTCTTGCAGTTATTCCCTAAGCCCATCCACTCTTTGGATTTCCCCTTCTAGCTCTCAACCCCGACATGGTGCAATACTTACCACAAGGACCTAGCTTCATGGTCACTGCCTGGCTCTGTAGATTTCTGTTTCTTTCAAGAAAGAAATAGATGTCTATGAAATCTAGACCATGGCATTATATGGGCCCATTTGCTGCTTTAGTACAGAGAACCTGTTGCTTTACCAGCCATAGAGAGATTGTGCTATGCCGGATTATGGTTCTTGCCCCTTGAGCAACAGTCCAAATGTGAACATTTTCTTCCTTCTAAGATTTTGCTTCTGACCTGGTTAGGGAAATGCTGAAATCTAATCATCTGCCTCTATTGTGCTGACTCTTCTAGGAGATAATGGTTCCCAACGCCGTTCCATGGCCTCACTTTTGGCAAACTCTTCACAGTATACTTTACATTTGCTCTGTCTTTTCCCACTAAGTTTGCAAAATCATGGGCAATTGAGTAAGCCCAAGACTAGGCTAGCAGTATCTTTCTTTTGCAGTGAAGCTCTTTCAGGAGTAATACTTTAAAAATAAATATTTACTGAAGCCATGTAGCAAAATAAATGAGACAACAGAGTTCCTCATCCCGCAGAAAAGTGCTCTGCTGCCGCCGCCTTCGCTACTCATCACGGGCCATGCAGCTACGGTCACAGAACCTCCAGCGTCGTGGAAGGAAATGAATAGACACGATGGCTCTGCTGTTTTCTTCTAATCCTTCCTAAAATGGTCTGCAGACTGTGCCAGAGTCAAGACAAAAAGGGATGAAAGCGAAGAAGAGAAAAATCTTAGGAATTTTTAAAAGTGTCTTACACGTCTGGCTGTTAAAACGTGGAATAGCTTCTTTTGAAAGTTACCTGTGATTGCAGTTTCTCATCGGTCACTAATGCCACTGGACAGGCACCCTGACGGTCCCCTGGGAAATGGCCTCGCCCTGGAGCCTCCACACAGCCTCCACATGTTACAGTGGGCATATCTAGGGGGAGCGTGGTCTGCAGTGTCAGACTGGGCACAGCAGCCAAGACATTGTCATTTAGGAAGCAGATGGAGACCTCATTTTCACTGTAGCAAAGCAGGGCAAAAAATATCCAGCTGCATCTCAAAAAAAAAAAATATCTATCAGATGGAAATGAATATTTTAAGTGAATTAAACCTGCGCCTACTTTATTAGCATGACAGTGCCCTGGCCAGCTGACTGTATTAAAATGACAGACACACTGACTCCACTGAACCCTCTGTCGATAGGCAGTCAAAAAATAATGGCTTTATAGATCTGCATCAAGTCAGATCCTTCCAGATCTGCTAAAATTACCAGCACCTTTGTCTAATATTATGACACTTTGTTCTCTCCTGATTTGGGTGTTTGATTGGCATGTCAGCATTGAAGCATTATATTTTGCCTTGACTGTACAATACTAAAGAAATTACCTTACTTCAGACTTAATTTGGTGCCTGTCCCTCCTGCCTTTAAAAAGATGGATAGCAGTAAAATGCTTAGACATCGAACTTTCTTTTCATTTTCCACAGACACTCTAAAATAATTTGAATTTAAACAAGGAAGAATTCTTCTTCCCTCTATTAATACAGTGTCTTTCTTTGTGTCTGCTTCCATGTTAAGAGTTTAAAGATATTGTTACATTTAATTTCCAAAATAAACATGAGAACTATTTGCAATGATCTCCTCTGTTGCTAAGAAGACCGAGGCTTTGGGAAGTAAAGCTGTGATAAGCCCACATACTCAGTATTTGAATGCATTTCTTTTTTGCCTTGAAATCTTTTTTCCACTTGCTGTAAGCCTGTTTTCCCATAATGAAGACTGCCTGTTACTGGCTGTGTTGTACAGGACTGGAATGGTAGACGTCTGACCATTTCTCTTGAAATGAACAAGTTTATCTTATGCAGATGCAGAGTCTGGTGACCCAAATACCATCATCATTCTTTGTGTGGATTTCTGGTTTGCTCATGTCCTGGTTTTGTAGAGTTACTTACTGGTTTTGACTGCATCTTAGACCCCTGGGTAGGGCTGGGGTGGCGTGAATGAGGAGTAACCCCTCCTTCTCAGACACCCTAGGATTAGCGTGATAAGCCAGGTATTAGGCACAGGTTTCTGCTTTTTGGTGGTCCACAGGAAAGCCAGTGTTTAAGTTAGCTCATTCCTGCTATGTGACCTTGAGAAAGTTATTTTAATTATTTTCAGATTTTTAGATGGAAATGAAATAAAACAAAGATAAGCACCTAATATAATGCTCAACTGATAGAAGTCATTCACCAAATGTAGATTTGGGTGATTCTGTTCTTCTATTATTTCTTCATTCTTTTATTCCCACTGGGCAAAATAAGCGTTACTCCTCCTCTGATCATTTCCTGTCATGCTCAGTTCCTAAAGCCACTCCTGCTGGTCGCTGGATTTCTTAGCCTCCAAAACAAAAATGTTCCCCTATATCAAAAATTTTAAAGTTGCATTTTATTTTATAGTTGGCATAAAGGACAACACACCAACTGCATGGAATGGCGTTCCTGGGCAGGTGTATGCTGGTCCATGTGTTCCGAGTAACTGTTCCTGTGTTTAGTAGTGCAGGTGAGCTGTTTGCCTGGCAACACCACATATGGTTGAATTTTAACATAAATTAGAGATCACAACCTATCACTAAATACATCTTCTGCAGCAGTAAAACAAAGAAATGCCGTGCATATATAAAGTATATTGTCAGGTGCTTGCCAGTGCAATTAAAGTTGGTAAAAATGGCTACATTTTTGGAAAGAATTGCAAAGCTTGAGGAGGTTAATGTGTCTTGAAGAATCAGTACAAGGGACTCGGGCTTTTGATGGCATACAGGCTGATGGTTGTTAACTTATATTAAGTTTCTAAGATCTTTGCCAAACTGATATATCCATATATCTTCAAGAGACCAAAAAAAAAAAAAAAAAAAAAAAAACCTTTTACATTCTTGCCAGATAATTCTTACTTCTTGCTTTAAAAATAAAATCACACGTTTCTGTTTTTAGCACATTTCCAGTTCCTCTTAGGTAAAACTTCATCTCTTTGCTTTGCTGAGGATCCTCTCCATTTGGAGTGTGTGCGTGGTGTGGAGATGGATCCCCCAAACATTCCTTTCCTGCTCACCTACCTACCTGCTGCCCTCCCCAGCCCAAGGGTTAACCAAGGTGGAAGTCTCAGCATTCCAGTGAGATAGCAGCACGTAACCTACCTCCAGGTCTTCTCCAACAGAGAAGCACCCATGTCCAAAATATTGAAATGAGGGACAGAGTGGAACCACTTTTGAAGAAGCAGTCCATTAACTCTTGCCCCAACTTGATTGAATTTCTCACCTCTCCCTATGAAGAGAGTTAGAAACTTCTGGCACACTTTGGATCCAGACATGAAAGGAAAATTTAGAGAGATGATACAGGTAATAAGAGTAAAAACAATTTCCATCTGGTGAGATGGGAATTCCTAGTTTTTCAGGAAAAAAAATCTAAGGTGGTCCTGGAAGGTAAATGGGACATCAGGGTCTTTTTGGTATCACAGAGTGAGATGGACACTGAGTGGCAGGCTCTCATGAGAGCTACAGCAGAGCTTTCTGGATGGTAGCAAGAGATCATCTGTGGGACAGCCAGCCCTCGATGCTACTGGTATGAGAGAGCAAAGCACTGAAAGTATCAGCATGATAGGTCAGGCGGAAGGACCACAGCCCAGACACATACCCACTGCGCAGGGCCTGCCCGGGCCTGCAGACCTGGGCCAATCTTTCTCATGTCTGCTTTGAAACCATCACACACCTAAGTGGGCATTTTGTCCTTCCCCGCCAATGAGAACTGATGTATACAAAAGCATTTGGGAAATTAGAGACTTTCCAGAAAGGAAGCCTAGAGAAGACAAGGAGGTGTGGATCAGAAACAAGATGGGAGTCCCGAATGGCAGACTCACACAGTAATATCTGAAATTTAGGGAAAATTTTCCAACACAAATTGCCTTAAACTAGAAATGACAAAAATGGAATCAGGTTGCTACATGGAATCAGATTGTCAGCTGCAGGCAGACCAAAGAACAAGGCTGATTTGGACCAAGAGTTAAGATGAAGGCAGCCTCTTTGGTGGACTCCTCCAGCGGATGCAGTTTGTTTCCCTCTAAATCGAAAAAAGTCTCTTTGTCTGGGCTGAAACACACTTGTGCACTTTTTCCTGGTGGCTCAGCAGTGTTAACCTATGACCTCTGTTGTCCACCTGTCTTGCCTCTGCAGTCTTCTCTTTGTCTCTCATTCCAGTAAAATTCCTACTCTAGCTCTTAACTACCATTGACAAGCCCATAGAGTTTCCAAAGGTTTCTCACCAGGAATCCTGAAACTCACTGCTGCCAATCACTTTCAGTGGTTCAGTTTATGGAATTTCTCATGATACACATGGTTCCTGCAGTGGACCACCCAGATGGGCTCCAGCTTCCGAAATGCACTTCTCTCCAGCTGCTAATGCTTTCCCCTCTGTTCAGGCTGCACATTGCAGGTCTCCAAGTTTGTTAGTATTCATCTACTGAGCTGTATAGAACAAGAACTTTTCTGGGGATGTTTTTGGGATTGAGACTAATGTTTCATTTATCACATCTCGAGATCCTGTTCCTGTGTTGAAGGATTATTCCTCCAGAACTGTTTTTAGTTTAAGTTTCCAGTTTTTGTGGTTTTTGTTTTTCTGTGAACTTTCTATTAGAATTTGTTTTATCCATTGTTTTCTGCTAATGAATATCGAGGCTTGTTTGGACTGGTATACATAATCCAAGCATGATTCAGCAGCCCAGGAACAGAACAGACATGATTAGACCCTACAGAAGGATGAGTAAAAGATTTTGTTTGGAGCATCAAGAGTGCAGTCTCAATTTTCTAGGATAAACGTGGAGGATTTGGAGGAATTTGTTGTCCTAGGCAAATAAAGTTTATGAACCATGTCTCTGCAGTACTTAGACTCCAGCTGATCCAATAGTGGCCAGAAGGTGAAGAGACAGTGACCTTGATTTGCACAAAAATGGAGAGGTACGACTAAACTCACAAACACCAGTGGGTGTATGGTGACAGGTCAGCACACGGGTTTCAGGTCACTTAGGAAAATGCAAAGTATACAAATGCCAAATATTTGTGGCAGAATTGCATCTTTGTCATCATTCATTCTTCCACAGTGGTGAGTACCAGCTATGTACCAGGCACTGTGGTAAGCACTGCGGTCACAGAATCAGACATTGACTATGATCTCTTAGGAGCGATGGCAGCACTTTCCCTTCAGGGTTTTAGAGCAATGATGGTCATCTGTACATCTTGTTTTCCACAGAGTGTAGGGTGGAGAGAAAGTTTAAAGACTTTTAGGAAATGGTAATACCTGAAGGGACTATGGGAGGCAGGGGACAGGGTTTAGGAATAAACAATAAGTGCATACCTAAAGAACCAGCAGCATTTCCTGATTGATACACACATGCACTATACAAAAATAGAAATAGAGATAAAGATAGAGATAGAGATAGAGATAGAGATAGAGATAGAGATAGAGATAGAGGAGGGGGAGGGGGAAGGGAAGAGGTGGGGGAGGGGGAAGGGAGAGAGACAGGGAGAAAGAGTGAGAGATAGAGAGAATCTATCTCAGGTAGCAAAGGGCCAGGTAAAAAATTTGTAGGTTTTGTGGAGTAAGTTAGGAATTTCAGACATTTGCTCTGTTGTCTCTAGAGAGCCATCACTAATCCTAAATAAGGAATTGCCTGAAAATTTTTATTCTAGAGGACTCAGGCAGAAGCAAGTGAGCCAGCAAAAGGTTAAGGTTCTGTTCCAGGCAGGAAGTGATGGCAAGGCTGAGTTAAAGCAGTGTGCTAAGAAGGGGTGTGAAGGGGCTGCCGAGACCGCAGGGAGGTAAGATCTAAGGAAGAGCAGCGTTTGGGACAGACCAGATGCATTGCGCACCATTCCATTCGTTATGGAGGGCTGAGTTTGGGGATTTAGGTGGATGAAAATGACTTTCTTTCCCCTGTATGTATTTGTACTGAGGCTCTTTGTACTGAGGCTGGAGGCCTGGAGGGATGAAAGAGGGGGAGATTCTTGTATCTAAAAAAGACAGAAGAACCAGAACTGCCCATGCGGGATCATTCGCTTATTGGAAAAAGGGTCAAGGATAGCATCTTGTTACCTCACCTCTGTGTACCTTGATTCCTCACGTGAAAACTGAATTGTAATGGCTTCTGCCTCAGAGGTAACAGGATTCACATAGAAGATAATATTCTAGGTATGAAGGAGATTGCTGCACAGTGTACAGTGGCTGCTGGTTCTTGTTATGTTGCTGTTAATTCGTCGAGGATGGAGGAAGGACTTGCACTTTTCGTTATTTATTTCTGAGTGCACATGGTGGTACCTAGACACGTTCCCAGAGACTCTAGCAGGAACATGCTTTTTATAAGGTGACCATGACATAACTCACCACAAATGCAGGAAAATTTGTTAAAGTCACTAAACCACATTTGATGACATCACTGACACTCACATGGCATTTTAACAATTGGGACAAACCAAGAAAGAATAAAACTGAAGTAGTACTATGAGGAGTAGAAATAATAATTAAAAAGAAGTCATAAAGAAGAAATAAATACATCTTTGACGACATCTTGGAGGTTTGCTATGGTTGCCAGTTTAGCGATTTAGAGAGGGTCACAAAATAGAGGTGTCACATTCTCCTCTAGGTGATAGCTGATTGGGCAGCTGGTCCAGCTGGGATGTTCTGGGCAACAAGCAGGTGGTGGGACACTTGAGGATGTCAACCTACTAATGCCGTTCTAGAAATCAAAGAGGGTATTTGGTTGAGTTTTCAGTTTTTCACTTTAGGGAAGAACATTTTAAAGCATTGGGTCCTGTTCACATGTTCACTAGAAGTCTCTTCTATTGGAAATTAATTCTTCCCACCAGGTTAAAACAATCTCAACTTATGTATTGGCTTCAAATGACTTCAGATTCGCAAGTCCCTAACTTACAATGATGTAATTTATAGTGGTGGCTTTCCAGCATGAATGGCCTCAAAGTACCTCTTAGAATTTACTGATTCTTCCAGAAACCTTTGCTCAAGCCAAGCAGATTTTAAGAATTAGCTTCTTCCTCTCAAAATGTGTGTTAAATATAGGTTTAAAAATATCAAACTCTTCCTCTAAGCAGCTTGAGAGAGAATGTCACTGAAGACCATCTATGAAATGGGTACAGAATTACTTCCTTTCCAGATATAACACTGCACCTAGTAACTTACTTGAAGTTGGAAGGGATAATTTGCATCTGAAGTTACTAAAAGTACAAGTTCTGTTCCTTTTCTGTTCCTAAAGCTTTGGGACTTGGCTCTAAAAATAGCAATGTTTTTGAGTCAGTAATACTTACACTCTCAACTGTAACACAGATTGTTTCTGCCCTCCCCTCTGGTTAATTAAATGAAAAGGAGAGAATGGAAAAATATCACCAAGGAGTTGGACATGCCCCACCAAGCGGCATGCATTATACTTTCAGTGGGATAGTTCAGACTTTTCAAGTTCATGTGGACACTGCCTGCTTTAATTACATTTTAAAGACATTTCATTAAAATCTCCATGGCATATTTAGGTAGATTTCTTCCAAACCAGATTTAGAATAGATTTAGATTTAAATGCAAAAACAGGCATACAATAATTGTGCTTGAGTTACTGCAAGAGAAGGGACTGAGTTTATGGCTTTGTGTTGCCCCAGGAGGTGGAACACGATGATCACTTGGGCAGCGAAGGAAAGAGAGCGGAGAAGCGATGCGGGGAGAAGACAGGCGGGTGGTAACAGATGCCTTTTCAAGCTATCTATGATTGCGGGAAATGCAGCTTAACTCTTCAAAGAAACTCTGGGCTGGGACTCTCCTAAAATACGTATCCCACGGTCATCCCGTACAAGGACCCGGGAGGCGATGCACGGCTCTTCCCACCGTGGCGGCCCTCTGCCCCTGGGGTCGCTCACTGCTGTGCGCTTTGCGTGTGTGCAGCGGCCTCCAGCGGCTGGCGGTAGCCCTGGGCGGCGCAGGGCAGGTGCTGGCAGTGGGCACTCAGGTCGGGTACACTGAGGGCGGAAGGTTGGACGATGGGACAGCGTGTCGCTGGCATCCTCCTTGAAGGTAGCATTTGTCTCATTCTGGAAGGTCACATGAGTAAACTTTTTGGTGTTTTGAGATTGGCTGAGTTGCCTAATCTCATTCTTTTGAGGAAATAATTCTAAATTAGTTGTCATGATTGAAAACAAGTTCTCCCCAAACCTTTATCAGAAAGAAGTCTCCTGAGGAAAAATATCTTTTAAATGTGCAAGTCTCATGAGTTTCTTTCTTTCTTTCTTTCTTTTTTTCATGATATAGTGATGCTAATTTGTGAATTCTGAAGAAATGATATATTTCAATTTTGGTCTCAAATTCCAGCAAAGAATAATGCTTTGAGCTGAGTTAATAAAGGACCTTTGAATGTAGTATGGCACATGTCATTAAGAAGAGAACTTTTTAGGTGTGGATGTGTGTGTGTGTGTGTGAGTGTGGGTTATCTGTCTGGAAAAAAATGACGCTTAATTATTTTTAAAAAACTAGGATACAATCTCAAGCCAACCATACAAAAAGATTATTATCTGTAAATTTCTTGTAGCACTGACATGTATTTTTGATAAAATGTACCAAGTATGTCTCACATTGCTGATGCTAATGACTCTTGTATTCTATATTCTCATCAAACATTCTGTATATTCATCTGCTGAATGAATACATTAATGATTGAAACTTTTTAGAGATGACTTTTTGAAGAATCAACCCTTTGTTAGTGAGAAAGAAAGGAATGAATGAGGAAAGGATTGTAAGTAGGGAGGGGTTGAAGAATGGGAAGCCATGAGTAAGTTCATTTTCAGAGGTACAGTGTGGATACAATGGCACCTCAGTTCGCAAACTCGATGCTCTCCATAATCCTGGTTGGAACTGAGTTGGATGAGAACTGATGAAATTCAGTGGTCAAGTTCAATGTTGTCCTTATGAGGAAATTCGATTTGGTTCTTTTCCAGTTCGGTTCGCAACCAGAATTGTGGAGAGAATTGAGGTACCTCTGAATATCTCCATAGGAGACCTTGAGTAAGAAACTAGATGCATACATAGAAAGATGATATAGGCTTTGCCGTTAGTAAACTTCTTAAGTAGTAAGGTCACAGCTCAGAGATTTTGCTTACCAAATGTAACAAGTCATCCATCTATTTAGCTAACTCTTTAATTCTTAGATATAGATATGTGCACATAGTGTGCGGTATTCAGTAACATTATATGAAAATGATGTCAAAGAAGATAAATACCTGAATGTCATGAAAACCTATAGTCACCAATGTTTTTAGACATAATTCCATAGAGTGAGTAAAGCTCTACTATACATGATATCACATATGGACTAGAGTTGGCAAGCTATGGCCCATGGACCAATTCAGGCCTTCTACCTGTTTGTATAAGTACAGTATCAGTGGGCATTGTTTTACGTATTATCTACAGCTACTTTCTCATTAATGCTCACAATGAATGGCAGATTTGAGTTGTGGTGGTGAAAAACAATGTCCCCATACTACAGCATCAGAAAGAGTTTGCCAGCCCCTGTTCTAGAACATTATTATATGACACACTTACATTTTAAACATGGAGCATTACACATTTTTCACCCTAGCAATAACAGAATCCAGAAGTCTGCAGGTCATGGTTTAATTTTTTCTCATATATCCATTATTCTTATAGGAAATATCTATTATTATATTCTTTTTTTCTAAAACCCCATTTGGTATAATTCTTTCTGGATTTAGCAATTCGTGATTTTCATTTTATCTCCTTTTCCCTTCTCTGTTTAAATGTGTGTGATATCATGAAAAGCCTTGTGGTTAGCAATAACCAAATCTAAGGCAAGTTTAAGAGTATTTTGTCCAAAGCCAAAAAATGAGCACAGGGGGAATGATGACAAATGATTTTTTTTTTTTTTTTGCTTTGTTTTGTAAAGAGAAGCAGCTACATTCAAAAAGGACCACAAAAGACTATGCAAGAGGGAAGTTAAGAGGCCTCACAGCTGAGGTCTGCTCGAATGGACACGGAAACAGGAACTCTGGGAGACCCCGCCCCATGCGGCTGGCTCCCTGCCAGCCACACCCCCACTGCACGCTGGCATTAGTGCCAGGAGGCTGTGACCGTGGCCCTGTACAGGTCAGCGAGGATGAGAAAGGAGGTGGAAAACTCATTTCTGTAACAGTAAAGGAGACTGAGTTTATCTTAGAAAAGAAATAAGACAGACTGGGTGTAAGTCTTCTACCATTTAATCTGTTACAATATAAAAACAAGCATTTTCGGTTGGTTAATTGAAACTTCTGTAAGACTGAGAGTGATGGGGTAAATTCTGGTTACAAATGACGGGAACACAAGAACTAGTTAAGTCTAAGAAATGTATTTTTCAGCACAGGGAGTCCAAGGAACAGTTGAGCAATGAAGTGTGGGAAGTTCAAGGCTGCGAACGGGACTTGGAAGGATTGTAGCAAGGCTCCTGGATTCTGGCTGGACCCTTCGCCCAGCTTATATAAGTGACCTTTCTTCTCTGCGCATTCAGTCTTGCCTTCTCCCCATAGCTCTCGTAGGGCTACTGAAAACTTAATATAGGTTTGTATTGGCTGTCCTTGGCTACTGGATAAAGATTGATCTCAATCTCTCTTTATGATCATAGGGAAAGGAAAATCCTGAGGAGATTTATAGCCCCACACTGTTAAGTATCTGCTCTTGGGCTGGTCACTTGGGTCCTGTGAACGTGGCTATGAGGTGATAGTGGTAGCACTGTGCCCCTGAATTGACTATCACGAGGGGGGAAGGGACCCTTGAGCAAAGGGAAAACTGGAAGAAAATCTCAAGTGACCATTGCATTGTTTATCTTCACTTAGAAAACTCCAGAAGAAATTGCTCACTCTGCACCATGAAGAACTTAGGTTAGAGAGAAATAAGATTATTCTGACATTAGAGCTTATAACACACTGGGATATGTTCCTGAAAAAAAGCAGTAAAATGTCTTTTCTTGGAAGCTTATAAAAATAGAAGTGATTTCTCATCAGCTGAGATGCAAATAGTTTTCAAAATGGATTAGACACACAGAAATTTTGTTTAAAGTGCAAACTCTTAACAAGATCCTGCCTTTTTTGCCAGTGAATTTGCTTCACTTACAACATTTTGGTACAACTCAACCAATATTTATTAAATGCCCAATAGGCACAGAGCATCAAGTTAGAGCTAAAAGGTTTGTATTATGTGGGGAGATTTAGAAAATTGAAAATATCTATAACACGTGATTGGTTAAGGCAGTCATGGCAAAGGAGATTCAAATTCATTGCTATGGGATTTTCTGAGTAATGAGCAAGTGTTCTGCAAGAGAAGGAGAGAGAGGGGGGGAACAGATGGGAGAAGGGAGATGCTAGCAGAATAATAAGAAAACAAGGAGTAAAGAATTAGCAAAAGGTTGTTTGATAAATAGGCAAAAGTTTGAAATGATCTTTAAGTGTGAGTAGGATTTTAACAGTAGACTTGGCTGCAAAGTCATTTGGGGCCAACAGAACGGCCTGAACCGTGATTTGGATCATGTTCAGGGACGCAGCAAGTCATCTTTTTAAATGAAAAACTACAGTACAAGGAGAGAAGAGATAATAGAAAAGATTACAAAAGAAAGCAGGGATCATTCTGCTGAAGGCTGAGTTTTAAAATTTTATTTTAGGAAGATTATCATGGTAACACGGTGAACCGAGATTAGTGTGGGAACGGTGAGCACTGTGAGCTGTGGGAGGGTGGAATATGGAAAGAAGATCTGAAGGTCGTTGCAGAGCCTGTGTGAGAGGGCCTGGGTGATTCATTGGGTGGTGGTAGTGGAACGGCAAGAAGAATGCAGGTGTGAGGGAGAAGGTAAAGATATACGCTATAGAGCTAACTGATTAATGAGTTGATGTGTTATACGCTTTGAATACACCAAGCACTTATTGTAAAAATAGCACTCATCAGTTTCCTATGAAGCATTTACAGTAGTACCTCAGTTCACAAACTCAATTCTTTCCACAATTCTAGTTGTAAACCCAACTAGATGAAAACCGAATCAAATTTGCCCATAAGGTGAATGTTGAACCTAAGCGTTGAATTTGATTCGGTTCTCATCCGCTTGCTTTGTGACCAGAATCATGGAAAGGATTAAGTTTGTGAACCGAAGCACATGTACTTTTAAACTTTATGTCATGGAATAAATAGGTCAGCTTTTCCCCCATTTTGCATATGAGCAAGCTGAGAGGAGGAGCTTTGGAGTAACTAGCCTGAAGCTATATTGCTAGTAGGGGTAATCGCCACTTATTGCAGTTTTGTTTTACTTGACTTCAGTTACTTTGGTTAACCATGGCCCAAAAATATTAAATGGAAAATTCCAGAAGTGACTGATTCACAAATTTTGAACAGCACCCGACTTTGAATCATATGATAAAATCTCATGCTAGCCCACTCTGTTCGTCAGGAGGTAAATCATTCCTCTGGCTGTGCATATCTGCTGTGCATTTGCTATACAGCCATGAGTCACTCAGCAACCTTCTTGGTTGTCAGATCTACTGTCCCAGTATTACAGTGATGTCGTCAAGTAATAAACGAGGTTTATCGCTCTCTGAGGTTTCAGGCATTCAGTGTCTTAGATGGTGCCCTGCAGAAGGAGAGGTTACTGAAATCTTCTAGTCACAACATTTTGAACTCAGGGTGTCTGGCTTTAACCCCCATGTTCCTAACTACAAGGACATCTTCTCCAGTTGAAGGGTAGAGGGAAAAGGTTAAGAGAAAAGATTTCAACCCTACTGGACTGGGACACATTCCAGTCAGGCACTGCGGCATAATAAACTACTCAAGACTTAGTGGCTTAAAATACCAACCACTTTATTGTAGCTCATGATTTTTTCTATTAGAAACTTGGCTGGGCAAGGCTTCTGTTATGTAAGACATTGACAGAGGACACTAGGTGGTGTTCAGCTGGCAGATGGGCTGGTCAAAAAGAAGTGAGGTAGCTCTACTCTCCTATCTGGTACCGTCCCAGGGATTGCTGAGAGTCTAGGTTTGTTTGGACTGTTGACTGCAGCCCTACATATGACACTGCCAGCAAGGGGGTCTCAGGTAGTCAGTGGCTTATTTTTGTTTGTGTTTAGACTTTGTACACATGTCATCATACAAAATGTACTTCCATATATAGTTTTGCTTCTTTGATGCAGCATTATTTCAGTGAAAATCTTTCATGCTGCCACACATAGTTGTAGTTCATTCCTCCTCATGGCAGTAGAGCATCACATTCTGTGAACATACCACTATTCAATTGCCCATTCTACTCTTAATTGATATTTGGCTAGTTTCCAGTGTGAACTATAATGAATAATGCTGGTATGAATACTCTTGTGCATTTCTTTAGGTGAAATATGTTCACATTTTTGTTGAGTGTATTCCTAGCAGAATTACTGTCATAGAATATGCTTCTGTCAGCTAACAGTTTTCCCCCTCGTTTGCAAAAATGTACAGTGTTAACAGTGGTATATAAGAATTTCAGTTGCTGCACAACTGCTAGTGATATCAAGTCTTGTTCACTTTATCCATCTTAGCTTTTTGGAAGGAATTATTTTGATACAGATTGGCCTGAACTCTGAGAAAAGATGCTTGTGTCTTGTCCAACTCTCATCCATTTCATGATTTTCTGCTAGCTTTTTCCTTTCCTGACAGATTATTGGAAATGCCTGTCTGATTATAGCGCTTATGTCTTACATAGGGAAATATGGAATGTGTATCTCAAAACTCTGCTGAAGCTTTGAGAGACATGATTCAAACGGACCTTAAATTCCAAGGACCTCTCCTGATATTTCACTGAAGGTCTTTCCCACAGCTGTAAGCCAAATCACATTATTTCCCTTTTGCTGTGTCTGTTTTTATTTTTATTTTTTTGTAGGACCAATAATATCAACATCCATATACCACAATTGCATGTTAAAAATAATTTAAGGTGAAAACTTGAATTTTTGATATCTTTTAAATGTTTGGATTTAGTTCAGACTCATCCAGTATGTTTGCTTCTTAAGGAAGAGACTTGAGGTTAAATTTGGGCTCAGTTGCCAGGAAGTCATGAAGAAAGTGATCTTTATATGTAGATATAGATATAATGGAAATCGTCTCCTCAAATTGCAAATGCAAAGGAGCCGTGTCTCCACATGACCCCACTGAGCCGAATGCTTGGAAGTGAGTTTGTAATGTAGAAATGATGAACTCTTTCTTTTGTAAAAACTCATGCCCTACTCTTGGATTTTTCTTCTTTCCCATTTTCTTCCTTTCCAGGGCCATGGGAAGGCTAGATGGTATAAGGACTCACTCAATGCAATGACCAGGTTATGCTGCTGTTGTTGCTACTAATGATAATGACTCAGGAGATAATAAAATCTATTCCATTAAGATATTTTCAAATATATAATTAACTGGGTTAGAATATGTCAGGCCCTTCTGGAGAGTCTGATGCACAGTGATCCTCAGAGCACAGATTTAGAGGAAGCCAAACCCGAGGGGATAAAAGAAGCAGCCAATACGATAAAGCAAGAGATAAGACAAGGCTTCTCTGCTCCCTTCAGATGCCCTTCCAGGAACCTGAAGATTTAACTTTCTTGGACTTCCTGCAAAAATGTTTTGCAACTGAACTTGAGCAACTCAGAGTGTGTTTCTTTCACTTGCAAAGAAATGAGCCCTGACTTGAACAGTCCCTTTGGTAGACATGTCATGCATTATAGTAGTTCTTGTGACCCTCTCCTCTCTGCAACTAGATTATAAAATCCTTAAGGGCAGAGATGTCTCTAATACGTCTTTGTATTCTACCTTGCACTCAGCCCACAGTGGGGAAAATGTCATGTTATCCTGCTGATTAAGTCCATTAAGGATTCAGGTTGCACAACCCTCCTAATGGGGAATGGAGAATAAATTCTGCAAGTGAGTTTAATGTTCACCAAAAGCATTGACAGCAAATGTAGAGGCAATGCCCTTTGGCCATGCACAAAATACAGGGGAGAGGGTGGTTGTTTCTCTAACTCTCTGTGAATTACCCTCAACTAAGTTCTCACCTCAGGAACAAGTTGTTATTTGTTTGTTCTCTGATAGATTTCTTCTCAGCCTTGGTGGGAAACCACCAGCTGAGTTAGAGGGTCCAAACTGGAGCACAGACTTCCAAGAGGGGACACAAAGTGGTCAGTTCCACCGGAATATCAAGTTTATCACGGGTGAGCTTCATCTGTGGAACACAGAGGCATCTGCTCAGCAGATCGTTGTGGGTATGATTATGAATTCCACATAGAAGAATATTTATAGGAAGATCCATTCCGAGTACATAACTAAAAATTAGTTTGTTGAGTAAAACTGTGTTTCAGAGCAAACTGATGCACTGTTTTAAGAATCCCAAACTAAGTGGGAGGGGTACACTGTGTGGAGGCATCTCCCTCTACATTTGGAAAGAGAGAGACTTCTGTGTGTTTGAAGGTGACAGTAGTGTCCCCTTTGGCTTCTTAAATACCTTCTCATGAAATTCTTCAATAAAACTGCTCATCAGCACATTCCTCTAGGCTAGCGGTGGTGAACTTATGGCACACGTGTAATTTGTTTTTCTTTTAAGACAAAATGTGTTGAGGTATGAGTTGCGTTATTTTGTAAACTAGAACCTCAGTATTTAGGTTTAATTGTAGTGTTGGTGCTTTGTGATAGGTAAGTCGGTTTTGGGTTGCAGTCTGGGCCCTCCTCTCTAAAATGTTCATCATCCTTGCTCTAGACTAATGAATATGAGCAGTGTATCCAGCTATTGATACTAGTTCCAGAATGAAGTCCTAGGACCCCAATTTAGTACCATCAATCATTCCTTGAAGAACAAAGGAAAAACCATTATCACATGACTTTTTTCATCTAGAAAAGATTCTTTTTAATACAAATACATTCTTCCAGCGTTAACTCTCTAGTCATAGTTTTTAAGAGTCATGAGAGAATAAAGAACAACGTTGACCAGCACCAGGAATTGAGCATTTGGTGGGACTTGTAAGGGTAGCAGAGACTCTTAAATGCTTTTACCTTGCACCTTTATACTCTCAGCACTACTTGGAGGGGGAAGACTTGGGCAGGAAAATGTACCTTCTACTCTTTTGCCACGAAGCCCCAAAATTAGCTGGACAACATCTCCAAAATTTTGCTGCATATTGAAACCACTTGGAGATCTTAAAAAAAAATACTGCTGCCTACCTCCCATCCCAGAAATTTTACTGAAATAGTCTGGGGATAGGTAATCCAAGCATGGGGATTTTAAAAATAGTTTTACCCTGTTCTGAAAACCTGAAATAGGAAAGTCTTTTTTTAATGTCAAATAAAATATAAATGAGTGTGTCAGTTCAGTTCATTTTAAGCAAATATTTACTATGCACATGCTCCATGAAAAGTCATATATTCTTTTACTGCAAATAGAAGTAAGAAAACATATACCAGACCCTAAGTGACTCACAGTTAAGTGTGAGGGGTGCTAGATAGATGGACAAATACATTCAATTCAATTACAAACAGATTGAATGTCACACGGTGACAGACATAAAATTGGAGATTGG
Source organism: Dasyprocta punctata (assembly GCA_004363535.1). Taxonomy (NCBI): domain Eukaryota; kingdom Metazoa; phylum Chordata; class Mammalia; order Rodentia; family Dasyproctidae; genus Dasyprocta; species Dasyprocta punctata. Next base: position 25,268 of record RJWM01002391.1, read on the forward strand.
CTCAAAGTAGAGAAAGTACAGAAAAAGAGAAAGAGACCAAATAACATTTAGTGGAGAAATTCTCAATATGTGAAGCAACAAATGATTAATATTTCTGAAATTTATATGTCCAGGGATAAAATGAGAGCTGTGGATTGTAAGAAAAAAGAGTTTGGGGTACTGTTAGAATATTTTGAGATTTCATGCACATAAATAGCCTATGCAAATGGAGTCTGTCTCATGAATGATCCAGTGTAAACCAGTACAATTATTTCCCCATCTTTCCTGCCTTCCTTCGTTTCCCCCTCCTGTCTGTCCACACCTACCCATCCACAGAGGACATTACATTACCTGTTATTGCACAAGCGAGTAATCGATTTTGAAGACTAGAGTGACTCACTCACTGACTCCACTTCTAATTTACTATGTGGTTTGTACCTCACACATCACTGATGGGTTTTATGGTTGTTGTACTTGTGTAATTTATTCTTCTCCCACCTGGTGAAGTATAAATGTGTTGAAATAAAAGTGACTAGTTTATTTGATTTCAAAATTATACTTGAAGGAAAAAATAATGAGACAACAATTAGAGTCATCCTGTAACTCAATTTATTGTATTCTCAAAGCTAAACTTCCAGTAAATTCTGTAAGTGACATAGCAGCTGCTTTCCATAGAAATAGTAGAAATAATGGTGCCAGATGAGCAGTGATTCTGAAATTTTACGGCAGGTCCTCATTAGTATGACAGGTGTGAAGTAAGAAATTCACTTCCAGAACTCGAAAATGCCATTTGAGATTCCGAAATGTAACCTTTATCTTTGATTTGGCTTTGATCTTAAGGGGAAATATTAACCGACTACAAAGGTTTTGATCATTCCTCTTGAGTTTCATATGCATTTTCCATTCCACTGTTGTGATCTGGTTATGATTCAGGCTACCTTGCTATCAATAACCAACATATTGTTTTAAAAGCTGTAAGCCACTTTTACCAGCCCGTCATTTTCTAGGCCACACTAAATCTACTACCAAAATTAAACTAATAGCATTTTAAATGAATGCTTACTTCTTTTTACTATGTGCAGCAAAATACAACAGATGTTCATCTTTGTACAAGAAGTGCATGAATATTTAGACTCTAAGTTCTTCTGTATGAATGTATGGTAAGAAACAGTTTGATGCCACAAGCATCACTGATCAATTAAAATTCAGTAGTACAATTCCTGTCCATTCACTTATAAACTCAAAAATTTCCCTTCATCTGCCTTGTCTGTTTTTCCATCTTAGCGTCTGCTGCGCTCTTGCAGAGTTATCTTCCAGGTCAGTCAAATTGCAGAGGGAGTAGAGGGTGTGAAGGCAGATGAAGTTGGCACTCATGGGTTTCAAATGTCCTCGATACACAAAGAGGATAAAGTGGCAGTTTGGGTTACTTTTGGCTCTGTTTGATCTGTGATCCACCCGTCTGACATAACATATTGGTAGAGTGGATAATTGGAAGTTTGTAAGATACGTTTCCATATGCTTATCATAAAGAACAGATGTAAGTTGATTTCCTGTTGAAATAGTGATTTGAAAACTGAACAATTTATTTAATCAGAAATGTCTTTATTATTCATAAACCTTCTCCAATCTAATCCCTTGTGTTTGCTTCTAAAAGTGACTCTTCTCGGGGATGATAAATTCTGTTGTTTGAATTAGGATGTTAACCAGAAAAGGTCATCCATCCCATCCCATGTGGCCCAATTAGTGTCAGATGAAGAAAATGTCTGTTAATGATTACAGGTTGAAGTACAATAACCCAAGTCACTAACCTTCTAGAGGAGAAAACTACGGCAAACTCTGCCAAACATCCCCCCCGACCCCCGCTGGGAAGCTGGCACCGATGGTGAGTTCCGTTGATGCGGAGATGGTAGCTGGGAGCAATGTGCTGAGCAGTGTCAGTTTACCCTTACTGTCCATTTCCACCTTATCTATATGCCCTGCTGTGTCTCAGCAGATTGAGAGTTACAAATTATCTTTCAAGACTCCTTTAAAATTAGGACTCTGGGTGCAAATTCTACTCCTCCAATTAGAACCACTTGAATAAGATTTCAAACGAACTGAGATGGAGGGCTGCTTTTTGCTGCACTTCTTGATGGTGAAATGAACGTTCTGGGTGGTGTGGGCTATTATAACTGACTTTTGTCAGTGTCTGGGAATAGTTGGGGCAGCAGCAGTGCTAGATCTTGACCTCTGGTTACAGCTGATTTTATGTCTCTGTACTTATTTATTCAGAGAAAGGCCCTGTTTCCTGACCCACCACCCCTTGTAGGAATTTTTGAAGCAAGGAATCTACATTAAATCCCATTCTACCTGAAAAAACTAGGTTTCTATTGCTTGCAGTCAAACTTGACTGATAGGAAAACAGAAATAACCACAGAAATCAAAAGTTGGAGTTTATTGAGTACCTATTAAATGCCAGATGGACTGAGCTTCAGTGAGACTAACTTATACAAGGTCACAAAGGTCATGAATGGCAGGGGCAGCGCTGCAATTTGAGCCTATCTGTCTGCAAAGCTAGCATACAGAGTGCAAACATTTTACTACGTCTGTGTCTATTCAGAACCTTGGGCATCCTTAAGGGCTGGCACAGCTTACAAGCCCTGAAGGTAAAGCCAGTGAAGCAGGTAACTTAACAGAACACAGGATAGGTGCGTCATGTGAAATGGGTGCGTCCCTGACCTTGGAATAGCGACCTCACCGAAGCAAGTCCGCGTCAGCCTCCACCACTGCGGTGCTGCCTGGGGTGCCTCAGTGCAGACTGGAGTACCAGAAAGCAGGTGAGATCCTTGGGCTTATCTCAGTTTCATTTGCCATCACAACACTGGGCTGGGAGTTGGTGCCTTAATAGGTTGAGTTTCATATTTCGAATCCATTGATCTTTTTTGTATGTATTTCAGAAAACATTTGCAGTTCGAAGTCTCTTAGAGATTGAAACAGACTTTGCAAAGTCAATGGGCATTATTTAGTTGACTCTTCCCGTGTTTTATGGCCTAGTTTAAAGCGAGAGACAGGAGAGGGGAGAGGCAGGGTAGGAACCTCTCTGCTCTTCCCCGGTCACCAGAGACTCTGAAGAACACTTGCCTGTTCTTCACGGAGTATGTGGGGCTGAGATCAACCTGCAGGAAGACATGGCAGAGGGGTCCACCCAGCAGGACTGGAGACATTTGTGTGGGGAGATGAGACTGCAGGGCCACGCAGAGGGGAAAGAACTTCACCTGGAAGAGAGAGTAGACCAAACTAATGAGTGGAAATTACACAAAGGCAAAGGGGTCTTCAGGAGGAGCTTCCCAGAACAAGTGGGCCACTCTAGGGAGGAGCACTGCTGGGAGAGATGCCTGCTGCAGAGGTGTCCCGGCTGCTAGAGGTCTGCCGAAGATGGGGTTCAGCTCCACGAAAGGGGTAGAGATAATGTCTGTCACTAAAAGTGTACTCTGCTGACTGCAAAGTCTCCTTTCTAGCTCATTGACTTGTGCTCAGGGGCATCATTCGTTGAGCCTGAGTCTGTGGAAGCAGCCAGCTTAGATTTAAATCCTGGCCCTGCCCTTTGTTTGCTGTGTGTTGGAAGGGTAGTGCCCGGTGTGGCGCTGTTGGCAGGTAGAGGAAACTTTAGGAGGTGAGGGCCAGTGGAGTTTGAGATCACTGGGTGTGTGCCCTTAGAGGACATGGTGGGACCCTCGTCCCGTCCTCCTTCTCTTTGCTTCCTGGCTGCCACGGAGTAAGCAGCTTGCTCAGCCACATCCTCTCCACCACCCTGCGCTGCCTCGTCACGGGTCCAAAACCGACAGGGCCAAGCGACTGAAACTTCTGAAACCACTAAATAAATCATCCCTATCTTCCTTATCTGTGGTATTTGTTACAGTACCGAAAAGCTGGCTAACACATTAGTTTCTCCATCTATAAGAAGAGGGAAAGTGTGAAATCAAGTAATTCAATTCATGTAAAATGGATTCATCTTCTTATTCTTACGGTGGTGATTGGCCCTGGAGCTCTCCAGCAGTTCAGTGGGAGAAAGTTGCACAAGGACCCCACCCTGACACGTTCATTCTAATATCTTAAGAGGCAGGAGAACTCAGGGACCCAAACCTTCAGCACCATTGGGTCCACCCATAGGGTTGTTTCAAAATAGCCTTTTGATTCCCTGGAAGAGAAGTCTCCAAGGCACCCACTGCAAAGTGTTGAAGCAGCTCTTATGGTTCTGAGCATACACACTTAATACCTTCTCCCAACACTGGAGGGTGTTAAAGGAAGAGAAGGGAACCACAGGCCACAGCTCATGCAGGGGTCGTGTTTGCCTATGTGCTGAGGGAAGAAGGGTTGGGGCGTTACAGCCCTCTGCATCAGTCAAAAATCTTACCAGTTATTTTAAAGCCTTAAGCCAGAAATTGAACATTGTATGTCCTTCTGCCTTAGCATAAGTAATTGAAGTTTACATAAAGACTTGGCTTACTTTGGTTGTTTCCCTGTTGGGTATATGATGTCCAAATTTAATTAAAGTCCATGCTGTGGGCTATAAACTCCTTTAGTGAGAGAAAATGATGGGGAGGCCCAGATATTTTTTATTAGGTTTGTGTCGATTGAGTAAAAGCATGTGCTCCAATTGAGTTCCGCTGGAATGAGCCACGCATTCTCCCATTCCACCTGGCCACGAAACAAACACGAAGAATTTGGCTTGGACATAAATAAACCCTGATATTAGGGAAATGGAACTGCATTCCCCAGGAAAACATGGCAGCTTCAGGCCCCTTTATTGTCCTCCCTCCTGCCAACACCCTGTGTGCCTCGTCCTTTCCAGGAAAGAGAGAAATAAAAACATCTTAACAGAAATGGAGGCCAGAATGTCTTCTTTTGAAAAAAAAATTTTTTTCCTAGCAAGGCTCACTCACTGAACCATGCCAAATGTTAAGTATAAAAGAACTTGGAATGAGAAAGAAATGGCTACTTTATAAAAGGTAAAAGTATTAACACAAGGTGAAAGTCATAGGCCATGCATCCTGAATGCTTCAGAAAAGAATTCCAGGTCATTAGACAAGGCCAACTATCATCACAGAGGGAGGTGGTGAGCTCAGGGCTGCAGGCACTGGCCTGTCTTTGTCTTGGGAATTGGCTTGCTGAGCGGGCTCCAGGAGCTTAATTAAGTCCCTGGATTCCTCTTTTGACAAATCCAGAATACAAACAATAATCGCCTTGGCCCAGTGCTGGTGAATTCAGTGATAGTGGAACATTAAAGAATCAGAATTCTACCAAAGAGCTGACAATTTCATAAGAGAATAGAGTGCTGATTGGGGCAGAGGAGCCAGGAGGCTCACTTTTCAAGGTTTGAGAATTGGTAAAGGCCATAGAAATTATGGGCAGGGAGGATGGTTGTGTTATGGTTATTTGGAAATTCTTGACTCCATCCAAGACTAGAGTTAGATACTCAATTGGCGGGGTGTAAGTGGATAGAAAAAGCCATCTCAGTGGTTTGGGTGCATCACTGTTTATCTTGTTCCAGATAAAGGTACGAGTGAAAGACCTTCGGAGTTTAAGAGAGACATCAGTAGGCAGGTTGGGGGCTTATCGCAGGTTGTGATAGAGATGAACGTTGGGCACTGTGGCAGAAACACTGATACAAAGAAGTCATTTCTGAGAAACTCCCACTTCAAAGGAAATCGCCCACAGCAGAGGGACAGATGCAGAGCTGAATGAATAATGAAAAATACAATAAAGACCAAATCTGATAGGGATTTGAATTATATACAAGGAAAGTATTTCTGAGGAAAAGGAGATGCAAGGGAGGGTTTGGGACAAATTGAAGAATTCATAACCAAAATTGCTCACAACTTGTATCCGTTAATCTTAGAAAATTCAGAGGGTCTATGAGAAGGCTGTTATGGAAACTGTAATGCCAAAGCCATTTTTTCTGTAATTTGAGGTCACCTTTTTTGGGGGCCACCCAGGGGTCCTTACTTCCTACTCTTCCCAGTCTCTATGGCAGTGTAGGGAGACTCTAACCTTGATGGCGCCGTCTGCAGACACTGGATAAACTTCCCATGACCACTCACGCAGAGCCAGCCACAGACCTACCTCACAGCATGTACAGTATTTCCTGTTCACAGGTTTGGGGCTTCTTCACCCCGACCTTCCTTTCACTAATAGCAGGGTTATGCCCTTCAAGCCTTGCCACGTTTGTCCAAAGGAGCATGAGGGCCCTTCCACAGCACTATCAGTGTTTGACAGACGGAGGGTGACTACAAAGCAGAGTGACTAAGTAGGGGAGAAGTTGAAGAGTCATCATTCCTGGTGCCTACATGGCTTCTCTGCCCCGGGGGGATGCCTGGCAGTGTCCCCCACCCTGAACGCATGTCTTGCAGCCACAGCAAGTCCAGGGCCTCGCACTGCTCTCGTACCATCTGACTTTACAAGAGGTGTGAGGCAGGACTGCCGTGCAGGGAAAGGAATCAAGTGACCTTTCTAGTTTGATTGTCCCCACTTCCTTACAAGTCTTCCCTCATCCCCAGTACATACGAGGGACTCAAATTATGTTTGAGAAACAAACATTATACTGTGCTCAGAATTGCTCTTCCCATCAAACTCTGGCCTACTTTCTTTTCATAAGGTTTAAGAGTTTCTATTCTCTCCCTTTGCAAGGCTTTATTCCTGGACGCTTCTGAGTCCCACAGGCAAACAGACCCTGGGTGGACGGTCCTGTTGCACTGAAAGCCAAATAGATGGACAAGCTGGGGCCCTGATGCCTAGCATGTTACCTACCCCAGGGGATGTGTTGCAAATTTTCTATTAAATTTCATTAGGTACCACTTTTAGACTTGCCTCATTTTCTTAGCCCAACGGGAGCAATGACCAGGTGGCTATGGCACTGCCTCGCCCTTACACATTCACATTATTTCACAAAGAATCAATCCAGCTAGAGCAGGTAGATTAAAAATAGAAACATTTATTGGCATTGATGATCATGGGAGCTTGCAGAAGATCCTTCCCCACTTTATGAAGAGTCCCATCACTCCAGTGACAAATCAGGACTCCATGACAGCAAGCCTACTCTTGCTTCATTCTCCTTTGCTCATTCTTTCCTGTGCTTTGATGCAGAAGCTTCTCCCAGACTTCGATTCTTATGCTGAAGCATGTTGGCCTTGTGTGCTTTTTTGAAGAAGACTAGAACAGGATATGTTGGCATTAAAAGAGTAGATATGGCAACATCTGGTGAGAAACAGTATGAATTAAAGGAAGGGATAGGAAGAACTGGCAAGAAATCCATGCTTCATTGTACCTGCTGAATTTCCAGAAATTTTGCGGTCTTCCCTAGAACTACGTATCAAGACAATCTTTTATGCTCTCCATGGATTCTGATGCATCATGTGGCAAGGCCCCATTATTAATGGGGGAGATATACAGAGAAAAATAAAATAAGCATGGCACTATACGTTTTGATAGTGATTTCTTTTTACTTGTGAAAGACACACCTGTTACAACCTTTTGGCCTCTTCCTAAGAGACATATGTGTCTTAGAGTCAATTTCAGTTAGCAAATTATCAGCCAGGATGGAAGGTAGATGTATAATACTTAAAGTTGCATTATATTGCCAAAGATATTTCTTTGGATTCCTAACCAAAAAACTGCCCCATCCCTTGCCAAGTGAAAATTTCTTTCATGTATTCTTCCTTGGCTAAAATTCTTTTTTAAAATTGCCAGTATGATGATTCATACTGACTGTTTTAAACAACAGTAGAACTCTAATGGATGAAAATGTACTTCAAAGTTGCCTCCTTTTCTAAGTGGCCCGGAGGTGGCTGTGCTGCGAACAGTGCCTTTGGGATATATAAGAGCCCTAAGAATGTGGAGACAACTTCAGAAATCCTATTTTCTTTCCTGTCTGCTCAGTATTTGGAAGACAAGAAAGACAAGCATAAAGAAAGGCAAGCTCGGCCAAGCTTACAAAAGATTCCATATCTGGTGTGATCATGTGAGCCACCAAATAATAAAAGCTTTGAAATCATTGTAGCTTATTTCTGGACAATGGAGAGAACAATGGCAATAGTTCAGCATTCTGTCCCCATTTATTTCGGGAAAGATAGATAGTATCACAGAAAAACAATCCATACAGGAACCCTTGAACAAACAATTACAAGCATCATAAAGCAAGCAGGTCTGGAATCGATCCCAGCAACCATTTCCCATTCTCACTCTTCTTTAACTTCACCTATTAGGTGGTTTGCGGATTCGCCCTTCTGTGAGTGTTCTTAATGGTACAGTATCAATTTCCCCGGGTAACGAACGTCTGTACCTGTTTCGCCCTCAGTAAAGCAAAATATCACATCATTAAGTTGTTTTTCTCTCTGATTCTGGTTAGATGAAGCAAAAGAGGGAGGGGAAGAGGAAATTGGTTCTCTATGTACCTGTCACACACATACACATACATACTCCGAGAATCTTAAAAGTTAAAAAATGAAAACCATCTTCTTCATCAGATGATTTTTCCCCAGAGGGACTGCTGGCCTCTATAGGATGTCCCTCCCGTTCCCTGGTTCACGTGTGTGCCTGTGACTATGAACTTGTACACGTGTGTCTGTTCAGCCTCCCCGAGGACTGCCCCCTGCCCCACACTTATGGGCAGACCCGCCGGATGGGATTCTGCATGCCAGCCACTGCCTCGGGCACCCATCAGCAGCTGGTGCTCAGAGGATGTGGGCCTCCCTCCTGGGGTCCTGTCTAAACTTCTGGTACTGGACCAGAACTAGAAACACTACTAAAATACTGACCCACTTTACTTCAACTGGAGAAAAAGGTTCTCAGCATTGTGAGAAACAAGTGCAGTTACACAGGGGAACTAAAGAGCACTAATCATGGTTTTTGATGTGATCTGGATCCTGTCTTGCCTAGTCCCATGATGCACGCTTATGGCGCTGCCTCTGCCAGGTATCCAAGGTCCCCCACAAGCTGATCTATGTCCAGTTCATCTCATCTCCTTCCCTCAGTCTTCTTTCCCCTGCTGCAGCCAGGAAGGCTTGTTTTGATCAGCTAATACTCAACAACCTACTTTGGTGTCCTGTGACTTATGATTTCCTCATCTAGATTGTGCCTCCTTGAAAATCTCTACTGGACTCACTTCTCGTCATTCAGACGTCAGTTTGAATGTCATTTCCTCTGAGATCTTCTTTGACCGCCTCCCACATAAACCCACTTCACTTTTCCTGTGGAGTATCACTTGCACACAGATTAACTTATTTCATTACATATTTCTCATCAGTCTCTGGAATGTGGTCCCTTAGTAGTCTGAACTTTACAGCTACAGTTCCCATTGTGTTCTTAATGCCAAGGAGAAGCTTTAAAACAGGATATGATAAGAATTTATGAAGTCATGAAGCTGGATCTTATACCAAACCAAACACTTAAATGGCTTTCAAAAGATCTTATTGGATAGTTATCATTATCACAGTAACTGGAAACTAGGTTTGCTTACTATGACAGAAAATCGCAGTAGCTATGAGTTGAAAGATACAGAATATCATGTTCCTCTTGTGTAAAATAATTTCAAAACTGTTATGGGAGTGCTCAGTGTCATCTACTCTACCATCCTCATGTTCCAGGTGGCTACTAGGGATCCGGCCATCACATTTGTTGCTAAGCAAGCAGATGAAGGAAGAAATTTGTGGAAAGTTGCACCATAGTCTTCACAACAAGCTTCACTGGCTTGAATTTAGACACATACTTTACTTGCTGGTAAGAAAAGCTGGCAAACATAACCTAGGGCAGTAATGTGCTTACCCAAAACAGAAAAGAGATCCTGTTTCTATGAAGGAAATAGACTAGCTCTGGAAGGCTAATTCTCATTAAATCTCACAGAGAGGGTCAGCCTCTCAAGGCCACACTGCTAATAGACTACAGACCTGAGATAAAAAGCCAGGTCTAAAATCACTGCACTACTCCCAAGGGCATGTAAACCTCCCTCACACGTTAGTAAGATGATTGCTGTCCAAGCACCTCTCTGGAGGTATCCTTGGTAAGCTGTGGCGACTGCAGTGAAATCTTCTATCTTCTTCATAGTCCCAGAACTCAGGGAGGAGACGTAATTACCAGACAGGCCTGTGTCATCAGCATCTACTGTAGGTCCCATCCTTGGTTCCTCTGAATAACTTCCTCTGTCTCTTTTCTTACATAAATACCCCAGTGTCCTAAGAGTTCTAATGTTGACAATTTCTATTCAACATTTGCTTTTATCACCACGTGCTTTCATGAGTATCTTATTTGTATAAAAAACATTTTAGTCAACTCTCACAAGTAATCAAACAACATTAATCTATTATTAAACCAATACGAAGGATGGATAATCTATCAGGCTTAGAGGCGTTGAGTAAATTTTCCAAATAAACCAGAAAATTGACTCCAAAGTTCATGTTTATAGCAAGCCTTGTCCAATTTAAGAACCATGTTGTCTTTGATGCTTCTGTTTCTATTTTCTCCACTGCAAACTCATATTGAAAGTGCATCTTGGTGATTTAAAACAAATGATTGCCTTTGACTGGAAGGAAATGTGTGCCTTGTTTTGTTGCTTCAAGTACATTCTGCTCGTGCCATCACACTCGCTGTGCCTGACGCTTGAGGGCACGTATTAGGGTGGAGGTCAGAGGGCCTGATGGCCTGACAACAGCTCCGGTTTCTCCTGAGATATTCTAGCCTTGTCTGAGTAAGGCAGGCAAGAGAGACTTCAGCGTTTGAAACCAGGGAAGAGCCTGAGTTTCTCCTGGCTGTAGGGGGTGCTGCAGAGTCCTGGGATGGACAATGCTACTACAGATTTCACTTTGGCTAAGCATTTGCCTAAACCAGGGAGCAGCTGCTACGCAAGGATGGAGCTCTGTTGTTCCCTGTAGAGTGAAATGGCCAATGTCCTGGAGGCATGAGGGTCTCTGTATCATACAGAGTGCCGTATCTTTCAATCACTGAAGGGATGAATGCAAAATTTTCCATTTGCTTCTGTGTTTCAGTGTCTACACACTGTGTCCTGATAATATGTTCTGCTATATCATTTTTTTTTCGATTATCAGAGCATTTCCAGGAATTCTGAGGCAGTGAGATATATCTCGAAGATGCTCCAAAGAAATGAATTGAGAGGTTTCCTCTGAGAAACTAATCGTTTTCTCTAAAACCAAGAAAAGCTCATTGCTTCATCTTGCATGTGAACATGTCACTCTGAGATTTTTTTTTTAAACAGGAAAAGAAAAAGAACCTGGCAGAGGAAAGATGAATTTTATAGAAATTCTCCTGTAAAAAATGTTTCTATCATGAGTAAAACAGGTGAGAAGAAACCTCATCAGTTCCCTAAGGAAATTATCTTAGAAGTTAAGGAGAACCTCTTATAATCAGTAAGCTGGCACTAATGAGGCGGACCGTGTAAATATCCAGTGTGTGGTGTTGAGGACAGACTAAATGCATGCTGAGGTCTTTATTTTTAAGAAACATGTATTTAATGCACTCTGCTTCCTCCTCAGCTTTGTTACACTCCATTGAATCAAGAGGCAACTTAGCAGGCGAGCTAATTTTGAAATCACATACACATGCTACATAATGGGAGACATGGCTTTCGGAAGTATTATTTGCTGTTCACAAACCCATATTATGCAAATTTCAAAAAATGCCTGGCACTCCCTTCCCGTCAACATCCTTTTTAATGGCTCTGGGTCTGCACTATGTCCCGGTCCTTCTCGGCATGTGTTGTGTGTTTCATGCCAGGCTGCCTCCCTCTTCTGAGCTCTTCGGATCCGATCATTATTCACCACTTCCACTGAGGTTTGTTAAAGGTGAACTCACCGCGGTATGTATTGACTCTGCAAGCACACACGCTTCTCATTTTTAAAAATTTGTTGTAAGGACCTGTACTCAGCTGACAATGAGAGTAGCTCCTCACGATGAGAAGCAAACTCTCTGATGAGCCACATGCCTGAATTTCCCTCTATCATAAATAGCAGGGGAGCTATTAACACTTACTGATAAGTGATAGAATCTGAATTTGTTAAGGTGGCATTTATATGCTGAAAAGTCCTGTTATTTGAACTCCTTTAATCCTTAAAACTATCTGGTGAGCTGCACGTTATTATATGATTACTCATTTACAAGGAAGACAACCAAAACTTACAGAAATCAAGGCTTCTGGATGAGATTACACAATAAGAACATGGTGGAGACAAATTTAGAGTTCAAGCAGTCTGCCCACAGAGCCTATGGTGTGTCTCCTTGCCTTACTATATTGTTTTTTTCAGTGTTGTTCATTCATGCTTTTATTTATTCTTCCATTCCCACCTTCACACTCCCAGAAACATTCAATGAATGTTTACTCTTGGACAAACGCTGTCCTGGCTACTGAGGACGCATAGATGAAACTGATACTACCTTTGCCTTCAAGGAATCAAAGATCAGTGGGAGGGAGACGCAGAACAGTTAATGAGAATACAGGGCCGAAAAGGGGCAGAGATGCTGTGGGAGCCTGGAGCACTTCTTACCCCGTTCGGGTGTGCTGTTGTCATGGAATAATTTATAGAATAGATGTAAACAAAGTGCACTCTAAAGGTTAAGGTGAAATCACCTAGGCATAAGGTGAAGAGGAAATGATACAGGCAAAGAATAGCCTGAGCAAAAGTAGAGAGGCCAAAAGCAAAGGTGCCATCTATGGGGCACAGATAGTTTGGTTTTACTACAACCTTAGCATGGGACAAGAAAACAAGTGGTAGAATTAGCAAGGTCTGGAATAAATGCCATGTTAAAGAGTCGGCAGCCTGCACATTAGTACGTACAATAGGAGTATCTGCCAGGAAACAAGAAAATGTTAAAACTTATGTTTGTATTTAAGTATTGTTTTATCTTGAATTTTGATAAACCCTCAAAATAAAAATAACTCACAAGTACAGTTATGCAGAAATATAATTTGTGTGGGAGAGGTGCATGCTAAAATTCTTCTACTGATAAAGTCAAGATCAATATAAGTTTGGAGGCCACCTCCGTGCATCATGGAAAGATAACAGCTCTAACCAAGGGGCTTTCTTGATACAAGCACCTCTATAGATGGCTCCTGAAGCACGCCGGAGGATGAGGGCAGAAGCCTAGGACCCAGGAATGAGGATGTTTACCACCAAGGGAACTTAAACCCGTTTGTGTCAAAAGTTGCAACTTTTTGATATTTTGCGTAAAATTCATATATGCTACTTAGAAAAATTCATAAAGCAAGAACATGAAGAGAAAACTTTTTATTATGTTCCCTTGTCTGTGTCACTTCAAAACCGAAACGCTAGACATCAGTGGGTTAATACTGATGAAGACATGCCAAGATTTCCCCAGGAGTCAAAGGAGGATTTGGATTATTAAAGTACGGTTTAGATGGCTGAATCAATAGGATTTGGGGAGAATTTGGCCATGATATTTAGTAAGCATCCTCTCACCTACACCAGCCCCAGCCACCAGGCTCCTTGCTGCTGCTTGAATATTCAGCGAACAGGCCCTAGGAACTTCGGCCCCCTTCCTTTGCTCCTGAATGACTTCCCACATCTTTACCTTCCTCATTTCTTTCCTATACCTATTCAAATGTCTCATCAGTAAGATTGCTCCTCGCCATTCCACACAGTTCCTCAGGACATTCTCTCAATCTTAATTACCTTCATAGCATTAACATGTGACAGGCTGTAATCTCTTTTTTGTTGTGTGATAGCATAACATTAAGTAATTTTTCATTTGTTTTCATTTCTACCTTACTCATGCATCAGTCCCTGATACACAGAATGTGCTCAATAGATGTTTATTGAGTTAAGAAGTGAATAGATGGGTGGATGGATGGAAGGAGGGAGAGATGGAGAGAGAGAAAAGGATGAGTAAACTTCATCCTTTGATAAGCCTACTATAGAGAGTATTTTTTTCACTGAGAAAATGGGGGAGGACATCCTAAAAAGATTAGAAGCATTTCTAAATTTATCCTGTTGCAATTTTTATAGTCTATAAAGAGGAACAAAGCGGCTTATGTAATAGGGAAAATTCACTGGCTCAAGTAACTGGACAGCACAGAAGTAGAGCAGCCTTGGAATGGTTTAGGTTAGATAGTCAAAAATGCATCTAGGGCTGGATTATTTTTTTCTTTTGTTTAAATATTCAAGTACTTGATTAAATCAGACAAGGGATCTCCACATTGCTATATATACAGGCACATGTACAATTATAAAGTACAAGTAAAGTACTTAGTTAGAAAGATAAAACAGTAGGTTGGAAAGTCTAAAATTTCAAGACAGTCCAAAGTACAAAGGTCACGAAAGTTCCAGAACAAGTGAATCATAATGGAGCTCACTCATCTCACTCTTAACCTACTTTCTGACTCTGTTGTAGATGCTGGCTTTCCTCATGGTGTCAAAATGGCTGCACTTCTTCTAATCTTCATATTTCAAATCTCACTGTGCAGAAGGAGAGAAAATATTTTTTCTATCATTCCAAAAATCCTGAGCTTTGCCTTGACTGGAGTACTACTGAACCAATCCCTGAAGTCATTGGATGCTCTATGCCAATCAACTTAGACCTGGGGTTCCTTTACCAATCTTTGTGTCAAGAAGGACAAGAAAAAAAAAAGGGCAGGACACTGATTGGCTTAGGCAAATTAGGACCCACTTTTTGAGCCGGTGATAAACTAAGTTTCATGAGTGCTTCATACGCAGAAGGGTAGAATGTGGACCATGTACTGGAAGGGTGAGAATGGGGACGCGAATCGTATTATCTATGGGCTTGGAAATAAATCTGGGTGTAGTTTACTCCAGAACCATTTAAGATCATCTGCTTCTTTAACAAGAATGCCTTTTCATGATGAACCTAAAGATGGCACATATACAAAATTTAAGCAGCAAGTTTGATTCTAAAATTATGAAACATTTTACAATTCTTACACATGATTATTGAAGAATAATAAATTACTTTTAAGTTTAGGTAATAAAAGTTAACATTACCTTCACTCAATTTCTAGTTCTCCCTACTCATTTGATGCTGCTGTTACTGTAGTAGACAAAATATCATGATTTACACTTGGGGAAAGATTGCGTATGCAAAGGACTAGTGAGGGAACGTGCTGGGGATCCCAGCTGAGCTCAGTGATGCCAACTTTAATAAGTTCTTCTGGAAAAAATGATCAGGAGAAACCTGAACATGAAGCTTCCTTTCCTGTCAGTGTAGGATAATATCTAATAGGTAACAGCAAAAATTCTGCGGGGCAAACTCATCTGCTTAGGATCTCAGAAAAGAAATTATGCTATTTTCTAATACCCGTAATTACCTCCTCTTTCTCTGACATTTCTCTCCTAAGTTTGATATCTTCTGTAATTATATTCTTTCACTAGAGCCAGTCAGTCAATCCAACACACTTATTATTTGAACAAGTTCCTTGCTTTAGGCTCACCTGAAAATGACCATCTTCATCCCAATTGTTGAACTAATATATACTTAAACTTTTTTTTCTGGTATTCACTCACTTTTTAGTAAATAAAAGGAAATTAAATTTCATATTTGTCTTATAAACACTGCTTGGCAGTTAAGTCTATGATACTTCTGGTCAGCAGGTAGCACTGACAGTGGATAGCATGAACATTTTTCTGATTATTATTATTATTATTTTCAATGAATTACAGCATAACCTAATATGGAAATGTATGCTAAGTTAGAGACATCAAGGCGTACTTTATGAAGTCGGAAGATCCCTTGTATCCTGCTCTCCACACTTCAGTCTTCTGAAAGCCATGGCCCATGTTGATGTCTTCAGTACACCTGACAGCACTAATCTTGCCCTTATGGACCTGCACACCCTATACCACCTGCTTGCTTTCGGCACATTCTCTCCTTCGCTAGAGAATTCTGTTGACTTCTTTCTAAAACTGACTTGTGTGAGAGTTACTTTTCCCAGAACATATTTTTGAGTATTTCATAGCATTCTTCAGAAATCTGAAAATGGTTGGCCCCATGATTTGTGTCTGAGGCCATATTTGGGGAATACCAACTTCTGAAGCAAACAATATTTCCATGCAGCTGGTCCCAAAGGCAGTCATTGTGCCAAATCCACCCATGCAATGGTCGATCCTTGTGCCAAAGAGTTCAGAAACACAAATCCAATTTAATTCTGGCTCAGAAAAGCAGTAAGTGTTTAAATTGGATTTCTGTGGAGTTTGTTCTTATTAGGCTCAGCATGCAAACTGCTTTATAGACATTTATTATTTAATTATTTCTAACAAAGGGTCTTATAGACCCAACCTCTATAATTAATAGGGAATGAGAGTAGAAGCGACCTCTATGCTAGCCAACGCATGCTCTGTGACCCAGAACTTGCACTAGACGAGCTATCAGGTTGGACTGAATACCAGGGTCCTTGGCAAAAGCTTGCTTCATTAAATTCAGCCTTGTGGTTTTATGCTTTTAATTCAGGCTCTCAGATATACCCATCAGTCTTACCTGCATCATATACAAAGTTTAATAGGATCACTCTGATACAAATGGTGATACCTGGGAAGTGGGCCTTCAGTGGCTCTACTTTCAGTTCAGTTATCCTTTCTGCCAGGTTTTCTCCTCTTTCAACCCCAAAGGTCCTACGGCTTCTTCCTGAGCGTTCATTCTAGATTCAGCCTGGACATACATCCACCCCCACATTGCCCATATTGTACAATTCTTGATTATTCTGTTTCCTTTTTTGCTGGGAGCACTAGTGGATAATAATCTAATAAATGACTTATAGGAGTGGTTTACTTGGTATTTGGTTGTTTGACTATCTTTCTATATTTTCGTAGGAACCTTCCAGAAATGGAGACTTAGTGTAAATCCTGATTGTAATGGTTGGAATTGCAGTCCCATCCCGGCTGGCAGGGAAAAAAGTTGGAATCAGACTCATTACATGGCCATCAGAGATCTAGCTGCTTCTTTATTTCTTGTACTTACTCAGACTCTTGCTCACAGCATTTGATAAACAGCCCATGGTTCTGATTTATAGCTAGTATGATTAGAAACAAGCGTTTACTTGCTAATCTTGATGAGATGCTCCATGGAGGTTTACCGAATGTCCTTTTCTTAATAAGGCTGTTATTCAGTAAACCTTTTATCATCTCGAGGGATCATTCTCAAAGCTTCAATAACTTTCAAGTTTGAATTTGGAAATGTTACCATCAGGTGTGACTTTTCCTTGGCTGGCCTTTCTGTGGAGAGTTTTATGTTTTCATCTTTCATGAAAATTTTGTTTCTGATAATTCTTGTTGTTGCTATTCGTAATGAAATGTGAAGCCAGGTGTGGTGGCACATGCCTGTAATCCCAGTATTCTGGAGACGGAAGCAGGAGGATTGTTGTGAATTCAAGACCAGCCTGGGCTACGAAGTGAACTCAAGGCCAACCTGAACTGCATAGCGAGACCCTGTCTCAAAACACCAAAAAACAAACAAACAAACAAAAAAGTGAAATGAGAAAGTCTACTTTGTCACAGTCAGTAATATAAGAGAGATTGACAAGAGACTAAATAAGATCTACTGGGAGCTGACTGCTGGACGGAGATAGAGTTCAGTGCTGGGAGCTGACTGCTGGACGGAGATAGGGTTCAGTGCTGGTTGACTCATTTCTGTGTCAGTTCAAAGCAGGCACAGTTTGTTGCTCAGAGATGAGAGCTGCAGGACCACACCCTACTTCCTTATGAACTGTCCGATGGACAATCAAGATGAACCCATTAATGCTACATGTGTGAATGCCATGGGTCTATTTTATTGACTTTCAGCTTTGTGGTTTCCCTGCTCTTCTTGTGACTTAATTTTAATGATCTTTCTACTGCCTTTCTATTCCAGTTTCCTCACTTATAAAATGTGTATAATATTTCATATGAATATTAATATTACCTCCTGTAGGGTTGCTATCAAGAATACGTATGTAGCATCCAGGCATGGTGGTGCACGCCTGTAATCCCAGCACTCAGGAGGCTGAGGCAGGAGAATCATTGCAAATTTGTAGCCTGGGCTACAAAGTGAGTTGAAGGCTAGCCTGAACTACATAGTGAGACCCTGTCTCAGAAAGATAAAAACAAAGAATAAATATGTGAATATGGGCAAAAGGCATAGTTACTGGTGTGACCCTAAAGCTACACTGGATGCAAACTACCATAATCATCGTGTCATTATTCATTGTCCTCATGAGTGAATCATCTTCTTTCATACAGTGTTGGGGCAGAAGATCATTGATATGGAGAAG
Organism: Dasyprocta punctata; assembly: GCA_004363535.1. Lineage (NCBI taxonomy): Eukaryota > Metazoa > Chordata > Mammalia > Rodentia > Dasyproctidae > Dasyprocta > Dasyprocta punctata. Next base: position 43,503 of record RJWM01002391.1, read on the forward strand.
ACCTAAAAGAAAACACACTAGAAAAGACAAAAGTAGAAAAAAATCTTAATTTCTAATTTCTACTCTAGGTCCTATGCACTACTCAAATCCCAAATTATTTGAGCTCTATCCTTTCTTTATACTTGATAAGAGATAATTGTCATCTACATTGGTAGGTATGACTAGAAAAATGAACACATGAATTTTATTTGTGCACATGTATTTCTATTCATTGATTTTCAGCTGCTTATTCTTTTTGTAACATCAGGCAACAATGATCAGAAATGGATTATCCCTGTTGTCGGAAGAGAGAAAAACAGACATTTAGCTCTAGTCAAGCACGTTGTTCCAACAGAGATGGGCAGAATTGGTTGTCTTGCAGTAGACTGATATTTTGGCTCTATGCAAGATCAGTGGAGCATCAGTCATTCCATCTGAGTAGGAAGCAGTTAGATTTCGTTAGGATGATCACTGTTACTGGATGCCACCATTCCATCTTCTGGTTGGCTCAGTCATAAAACTGTTTATTGTCTCCATAAATCAGTCTAACCTCAAACTAGCCTGCCTGTAGAGTTTCCACAATGTCAGGAGACCAGCATATTCTCCCCAGTGGCTTGTGACTGCTGTTGGTCTGGTCCCTTCAAGGAGCATAAGAGGAAATCACTGAATCATTACTCAGCAACTCCAGGTGCACAGGATTGCTGGCATGAAACACAGAAACCCTCAGACAAAGATACTCTTTGTAGCACCCGCCATGTATCTGGGAACTGATGAGCTCTTGTAACTCTCAACATTGCTTTTTGGAACCTGGGGATTGGGTGCTAGGATTATGGCAGTTGTTTTTCTAGGAGGCTCACTTGATGTTTCCAATCAAATATAAGATGAGAAAGCAGAAGTAAGGAAAAAAGATCTGTCTCCCTCAGATTAGGATGCAGTTTGAATAAACGGCCCATCCTAGGATTCATTCTGTGGTCTATTTCACTCTTCCTGGTTGAGAGGGTGGGATCCCTTCCAAATAGCCGGGCTGCTCGGCCCTACCTTATGCTGACCACAACAAAGAGGAGGGAAGGCAATAGCAGTTACAAAAGGCCTTGCCATGCAGAAGAAGTTCAGAGAAAGCAGCAAGAAAGAACTGGAAAAGACAAGAGCAAAGAGATAATCAGACATGTTGCGTACTATACTTACAGTACTATTTACCTCTATAGAGACTCAGCTCTTAACGTCGTGACTTCCTCCTTAAAATGGAGTGGATATGTGGACCCTTTAGGCATCCCCTGCAGTTGAAAATGTACCACTACTGTTTTTCAAATACAGCTTTGGGGAGAATACTGGTCTGCCAAAGTAGGTATCTTTCGCTTGGTCCTCCTGCATCTTTCCCCTTTAAGTAATTTTCCCTACACCACTCTTGAGCAAATTCAAAGCACTCCCTTAAAAATATGGGGTGAGGTGGGGAGATGGTTAAATCTTTCACCTATAGTGGCCAAGCTGATTCCTTTGGCATCCACTTGATGGTACAAAAAAAGAAAGGGCAGCTACACATCTGTCTCTTGTCCTTTGGCAGCTGACAACAAATGTCACAGCTTGTGAGGATGCCAGTTAATGCCCCTTGTAGCCTAAATAACCGATCACAGAAAGGAAATGCCAAGTGGCCCGCCCTTTCTTCTTATGACTTGGGGCCCAGGCAACTTTACATATAGAGCATCTTATTTCAAAAACTTTACTGTGGATATTGGAATTGGTGATTCTCCAGCTGGAAAGATGACAGTGGAGGCTGCCCAAGGGATTAGGGCACTTTCCAGTCTATGCTAAGCTTCATAAGTAGGATTCGAGGTAGGCAGCAGTTAATTGAAGTGTTATAAGATCAGATGAAAAGATTATTTCAGTCACTTGACGCGTATGTGTCTTCCAACACAATCGTCATGTGTGTGCTGTACATATGCAGGTAGTGCATGCGCTCTCTGTGTGTGTGTGTTGTCCATGTGAGTGTGTTTATGGAGCACATTCGCGAGGAGAATGGGTAGTTGAATACTTCCAGGGGAAAAGAGATACCTTGGTAATTATAGAAAATTAAATCTCTATGTGCACATACACTTTAAAATACAGACACTTTAGGATTTCATACTCATCTCTAAGAGTTCTACTCCTTTTACATCTTCTTCCCTTTCTCCTTTGATTTATGGATTTGGTATGTGTATGTTAGGGCATATGGCAAGATAAAGACAGCTGGAAGTAATAGAGCCAGGCTTTGTTTAAAAAGCTGAATTTTCACAAGTGGTTTGGGGTTTAGGGAGGGGAGCAGAAATCTTGAACTTCAAAATAACTTTTGAAAAGTTTCTCCCCTGATGCAAAGATTTGAAAGAAGTTATTCACAGCCTGCCTCGCACTTCTTAAAAGTTGTGTAAAGTTACACCACTCGCCACAAAAGAAAAAAAAAGGATGTAGGAAAAGTCACATCAATATTTTTTAGAATGGTGTATTTTTTAGTGTCACAACTTTCTATTACTTTGTCAGTTAAAGAAAACATGCTGGAAACTGTTGAGAATGCCCTACACACACACACACACACACACACACACACACACACATTTACCATCAATACACTTTTTTTTAAAATCAACTGTGTATCTAGAGTCTGGAAGGCTTGCTCCTGAATATGGTGTATATTTTCTATAAATAAAAAAGAACTAGCAACTTGAAAGAAGAAAAGGTAATTCATTATTTCATTGTGGTTTCTGCTGTGTTGTAGCTCCTTTTAGTTAAGGGTTAGCTCTTACTTAGTGATAAACAAGAATATTAGCAAGTTACTTTTGTACGCAAAACCATTCTGCAGTGTTCTGGAAACTCGAGTTGTTTTAGCCCTCCTTTTGTTATTTTATACACATGTTTTTGGTGAAAAACCAAAGGTTTTGGGGGTGGGGTGCAGAAAGTCTCAGTGTATGATGTGCTGGAGCTCAGCACAGAGGTGTATTACTGTGATCCTTTTCCTAATTGTAACACAGTAGTCTCTCAGAAGCAGAGTAGCTCCCCTTTTGATAACAAGGCTACCTAGTTCCTGAAGTAACACACCACAGAGCCAGGCTGCATGAATTCCAGAGTCTTGGATTCCTTTTGCTATTCTCTGCAATCTTTCAGCAGGAAATATAAACATGTACTAGCTATAAAATGTGTGAAAACAAGAATAGGAATGGCTATCTTTTTTTGCATCTTTCAGTATGACATACAGAGAAGAGCTGTATTTCATTATTAACCTTGTCCATCAAACTGGTGTTTGTATATTGCTTTTCCAGGGCCTAATAGCTGAGCCCTATCTCCAAATATTAGATAAAGGAACAATTAGAATCATTTGTGCCAGTTGGTGCAACAGGACCTTTTTTTTATTTTAATCAGTCCAATAAGGGAAGGTTTAGTGCAAATGAAGATCAGCTGTCTGCAGGTCCCCAACCCAGTCTCTGTGCTGAAGCTGAAAGGAGCTGCAGGGAAATTGCCAGGAGAGAGTTTTGGTTTCCATACTTCACGTAGGAGGAAAGAAGAAGAAGGAGGAAAACAGAGAGAGACACAGAGAGAGAGAGAGAGAGAGAGAGAGAGAGAGAGAGAGAGAGAGAAAAGGCAGAAAGAATGACTGAAATGAGTATGTTTGAACTACCACAGGAAAAAGGCTATAATTATCCAGTACTGAGTAAATCAATGACAGGGTATAAGAGAATTTCTCATGTATTAGATGACCTTAAAAACCCAGCAAGTGGGGTTTGTTTTTTTAATCACAGCAAGAGTCCTTATATTTTCTGATTCTTTTCATTGCTTTCTTTTACTTGTTTTCTGTTTATTCTCTCCCCAGTGTCAGAGCAGATGGCTAACTCTTACAGAGAAGGTACAGAGAGGAATCTCATTCGACTACCTGTTACTCAGGGGTGAATGAAAGTAGTCCAAGCATGTGTGGCTGATTGTCCTGAAATTGCATTTCCTTGACACAATTTCAGGCTAGCTGGTTTGGTGACATTCTTTCCAAAAAAGCTTTTTCTTTCTTAAAAATAGGCTTAAACTCTAATGGATATATATGTATTTGTATATATGTTTATGTTGTGCTTAATGACTAATTGAGTTACAGAAAACTAAGTGTGTGTAGTAGACAGCATGTTAGTTGGCTGGACACAAGCTCTGCTTGACAGAATCCTAATATTAAAGTTGTAACTTTAGGTAGATCAAGGTTGACCTCTAGATTTTACTTGACCGTCATTTATCCATTTGTCCAAAGGAACTAATTGCAGACCTGGCTGCCTTGAAAGAAATAATGAAATAATAATAGTTCATTATTAGCTGAAAGCAAATTTAAAATAATGCTCAACTTGCTTTTTTAAAATGTAGACAAAGCAAAAATGTTGCTTTACTTAAGCATTTCCATTTCATTCTGTGAAACTCAACAAATCCTTCAAAATCTGCTCAGTGCCTGACCATCTCAGTTCTTCACAGACTCACCCTGTGGTCTGTGTGATGGTGTCCATGGACTATCAGAGGAAACAGACATTTTGTATATGTCCTTAAGTATGTCACTGCTTTTCTGGTCAGCACCCAGTTCTGACCTGTCCTTGTTACTGCAACCATAGATGGGCAGCTGTGGCTGGAATCACCCGCTGAGAGGGAAAGACAGGAACTGTCTAGCGGGCCTTCGTGTTTGGGGACCTTTGCGTTTGAGGCTTCTCTGAGAGGTCTGCGATGGGGTAGGAGAGAAGTTGGGGTGGGTGGGAGAGTTGAAATCATGACAGAGCAACAGGCATTGTACCAGCATCTCCCAGCGTCTGCTCCCTTGGTCAACTCCTGACCATGGCGGCTCAACACCGCTCCCATCCCAGCTTATTTCCTTCATCTCTTTCCAAGGAAACTTTCTTACCCAGATGGTGTATGTTTTGCAAGGCTCATCTCTGTGGGAGACTTGCTTGACAAAAGCTAACATACCTTCTCAACAGCCCCTACTCTAGCTTAGGTAAACATGAAAATGTAATTCTCAAAGTTTAGAAATTAGAGTTAGGCTTTTCTACCCAGGAGCCCTGAAGGTAAATTATATTGCTTTGTCTTGACTGGTTAAGTGTCAGCATGGCTACGCTCCCTTACATTTTCCAAACCAGCAGTCTAGGGGCTCAGGCAGCCTGGTTTTAGTTGAAGAAATTCCAGTGACACGATGGTGTAATTCGAGATGCCTCAGGGAGCCACATTACCAAAGGGCCCACAACAATCCTGTTAAAGATCATCTTGATTCTTGTGGCTAGCAGAGACTTCAAAAGTTACACAAAACTCAAACGTACTTAAATAGTTAAAGACACACAGTAGAATATCCACCTTCAAATTTTAACTTTTACAGGATTAAATCTAAATTTGATCAGATACATGTGTAAAATCAAGTGTAATTGTTTTTGGGAAGACCTAGTATGGAGAGAGATAATGTTCACTGGAAACCAATACCAATCGATAGCTGCTTCCCTCTGTGTATCATCTTACAAATAAATTTTAAAGTGCAACTATTCAAAGTAGATTGTTCCAAGTGGTAAATATACGTAACCTTGGTTATTTAAAATCAGATCTTGACATCATGTCATTCATTGCCTTTGGAATGCTGTCTTCAAGAGAAATAAATGACAAATTTGCAATATAGCAAAGATTTTCTGTCAATTGTCACCATTAGAATTAGAACAAAACTCTGGCTATGGTTTATACCAGAACCTGGGCGAAGCCTTTCTCTACCCGTGTCACTATCTTTCTTTTTTCTACCCTCTATGCAATTCCACCTTCTTTTAGTTCCTCAAATATGGCATGCTCACACCAACCGAAGACTTTTGTTCCTTCCCAACCTTGTCTTGGCTGCCTGGAATGCCTTCCTGTTCCCTGCCTGGCTGCTTCACACTTATCCTTCAGTTGTTATCTCAGGGAGTCCTCGCCTGAGTTTCTGATGGGATAAAAGTCCTCTATTGTAGGCTTTTATTGTAACAGTTACTCATCTGTTAGATTTTCACTTTTGCTTACAACTTACCACACTCCCTGTGGATTACAGGTTTCATGAGGGCAGGACCTGCATCTATTTTAAGTCACCATTATATCCCTAGAGGTCTCATAAAGTAGCATGTAGTTAGGAGTTAGTAGATGTTTATGAAGTGAATGACTCAAGGAGTAAAGAGTCAGAGGAATGAAGCCAAGATGGAAAGAAGGCAAGAGAGAGCAAGGCAGAAGGAAAAAAGAGAGGGGCTGGGAGGGAGGGCTTCATCGTGATAAGCTTATTGATTGATTCATTTCAAACCAGCTCACATTCATATGGTATAAATTTGTTCATCTATTTACTTGGGAAAATAAATGGAAACAGAAGCTTGAAAAAACTAATCACCAACACTGTGTTTTGTTTGACATGTGTTAATTTAAGCAACTCATTTTTCTCCACTAAATCCTCAGTCAAGAAAGTTGGATGATGATATCCATGCGCACAAATTTTCCCACTGAAGCACACTGACACCTGGGAAAGCAAGGCAGTTTTGCAGATTTATTTAGCAAATAGAGGCTTCTTTAAAAGTCTTTCAAAAGCACAACAGCAGGACTTTGGTGTCAGTAATCATATGCCATATTTCAGGCTTTTAATTTCCTCGAGATGATATTTCTTATGATCTGAAAGCTTTTCTCCCTCCCCTGCATCAGATCTTATTTTAACATACTGATTGAGCCTCTTTATCTTACACTTCCTGCTGGGAAAATAGATGCTAAAATGTTTGTAATGTCATATTTACTTTAAGGCATCGTGGGGAAAAATTGCAGGAATCAAAGCAATGAAGTGGGGTATATGTGTGTGTGACTATTTTCCTCCATCTCCAGACCTCCATTAGCAGCTCAAGCTGCACATTCAGACCATGTCATCCCAAAGAACCTAAGAGCTTGTAATATGCCATGTTTAAATGAGTTCCAGTCTTCTGTTTATTAGTAGTCTTTAGCTTGTTTTTTCTCTACTTCGTACTGAGACTTATACAAGAATGATTTGTGACAAAGTTTTGATTTGGTTATTTTAATCTCTTAGTGCTAATTTTCTTGGCTGAGATTTTGGAATTTGATAGAATTATATCATATTTCACTTGACTCTTTACTACTTGTGAAATCTTACTGTTTGTATGAGTATCAGCCAATGATTCTCAACCAGTAATGATTTTACTTTTCAGGGGACAATTGGAAATATCTGGGAATATTTTTGTTTGTCCCCACTAGAAGGTAAGGCACACTAAAATCTAGTAAATAAAGGCCAGAAACACTCCTAAATATCCCACAGGCATATTAGGTCCTCCACATCAAAGAATGACTGCCACAGAAGGCAATAGGGTCAAGGTTGAGAGAATCTGACTCACGCCTTAGGAGGGCTTTAGGTTTTCTGTATTATCAGGACAGTGCCATCACTGCATGATAGCAGCGTATAAAGGTCATATGAAATAATGCGAGCCACATGCTTAGAGTAGTCAACAACCTATGAGTGTCTTAGCTACTGTTACGCATATTGTTGTTATTAACTTCCTAATAATTAGACTCTTGTTTACATCTCTAGATTTATCTTTTTCCAAATTCTTCTTACATTTTTTTAGGAATCTCTTAATATTTCCCACTTAACATTTTTAATCTGGCTAACTTCCTACTCTTCACCCACATTGAAGTTAGATGTGTCTACGCTAACCAACAGACTACCCTGAAATTAGCACGAAGGCACAGCTAGCCAATTCTCTGATTTATCTCATTTCAGAGCTGGGTTCATTCTTCATTAATTTTTCAGGTTCATTCTTAGAGTATGGTTTCAGTGCTATGAGTTAAAATCACCTTTATTAAAATGCATATTCTTGGACCCTTTCCAGTATCTACTGTATAAGTACTGAGAGGGATGGGTTCTGGAAATGTGGGTACTCATTACTAAGTTCATTCCTAACCATCATGGCAGACTGAGTCTCTGAAGAGTGAAGAAGGGGGGCCCGCTTTCTTTTCCATCTTTGGTGCTTAGTATTGCATCTGGCATAGAGTATGCATTCAATAAATTATTATAATATCTGAAAGAAAAAATCAGTAATAAAAACTTTCATTCTGTTTTTGCTTCTTGATCTTTTCTCTTTTGGTTTTATCCATTCATGTAGCTCATTACTAGTGAAGTCCTCAAATGTTTATGAGATCAAAAAGGAAGAAAAGTAAACTGCTATAAAACAAATTGTTTACTTAGCTTCCAAGATCATAACCTGTGAGATCGTATTCTCTCTGAGAAGAGACGCTGCTTCTTTGGTCAGCCAGTGGTTGCCAGGTGAACAGGAGAGTGGATGGATGAGGTCGCAGCATCACTAGATTTTACTATTCTTAACAGAACTCAGAATATATATTTAATATGAAAACATTTGTCACTGATTCAAAGCCTAAAATGGTTTTATAAACCTTTTAAAAACAGACTAATATACCTGTTTGGGGATTTTAGATGCTACACAAACAATATCAGGATCTTTATTCAGTCTAATGGTTCGCTGTTTCAAATTTTGTTGAACAAAGGTATACCTTGTCCTTAATATACTTATATATGAGAACAGAAAAAAGAACAAGTCATGTTTTCTCCCATGTGAATGGTAATGCCAGCAGGCCATATTCTTCCCATGACTTCTGTCACTGATCCGTGCACCAACTGTGCAAACAGAAATAGGGCCAGAGCGGTGTGTGTCGCTTCCATTTTTACTGAAGTGTAATCACAGGGGTGTGTGTAATGGTGGTGCCACAGGTGCTCTTGTCTCTGAAAGTCTTGGCTGTGTCCCTGTAAGATATAACTCACTGTCTGCAGTGAGAAATAGGACATAAATCAGCTGGTCAATCTCTCTGCATCATAAATCACAAGTGGGGTGCTTTGGTAATTTAGATCAGCAGTAAACCCTGGACTAAATAAAAGAAATCACCCTCAGCTTGAGTCTGCACCTAGATTGAGTTGTGTGACTTTCCAATAAACATGGCCAAGAGTTCTGGGACGATTCAGACAGATCTCACTTTGTTGAGAGGGAAAAAACCTGCAGAGCAGCATAGGAATCGATGAACCCTTAGGGAAGAGTTGAGAAACAGAGAAGACTCGGCAAAATGATCAAAGACAACAAGAGCAAGTGCCGCTCTCTGAGTGAGCAGAACAGATCCTCTGCTTAACAGGATATGGTTTAAGTTAATCAAAATATTTCTCCAAAAAAAGAAAAAATATATATATATATATATTGTAGTAGGTGATTAAGGTCTAGAAATTGGAATGATTACCTTGAGTTTAGCTGGTTTATTAATCAGTTAATGTTGCACAACACCTGTCTGAACATCACAGCCTTAAGACCTCGGTGATTCATTCTCACTCACATGGCCGGGGTTTGCTGGCACTGGCTGATCTGGGCTGGACTTGCTTCTTCCACAAATTGTTTGTCTGCCTGTGGTTGGCTTTTGACTGTGCATTCTGTGCAGGTATGATCTTGGCGTACTCCTCTGGCACCTTGGGCTGCGGAGCCATATCTACCGGGGGGAAGCTCTTTAACACCGTGATGTCAGAAGTACAAGATGCACACAGCGGCACAAGCACATTTCCAGCTGCTGCTTGCATCACACCTGCTACTAACCATGGAGAAATCACGTCCCATGGCCAAACCCCAAGTCAGAGTGGGGTGGCAAATCATAGGGGTGCACAGTGCAAAGACAGGGTGAAGAATTGGGGGCAACACTCTAATTCAATTTCCGAGGGTGCCCATAGGTGATTGTGTGACTCCTGTGAATGTGGTGGCATGGAGTTGAGCCAGAGGTGAGAGAAAGGGGGCCCGGCTGGCTCGATCGATGATACAGGTTTACAAAGGACCAACACTGACTGCCCTTGGCAAATTCAAAGTCTTGAAAGAGAATGGAAAAAGGGAATAAGTACAATAGCTGGTCCAGTGCTGTGTGTTTTGCTTCTAACTTACTGGTGAGCATTTGAGTTTGTGTTAATTCAGTCAAGTTACATCAAACACTTGTCTGCAAGGTGAAACTCTTCTTCTAAAGGAATTGTCTGTCTGACTATTTGAATTTGCTTTGAAAGTCCCCAAATTAAACTTTAAGTACATCACATCTTATACCTTGGTTGCATCCCCATCCTCAAGGAATAATTTATATTTAGAGGACATAATTCATGTCATCCACTCTTTGATAACCCACAGGATTTGTCCAGGCAAATTTGAGTAAGCACAATACAAGTTTCAAGGGAAACTAGAGAAGATGGTCCCAGTGGAAACTAAAATAAGTCTTTAAGAGTAAGCATGCATCAATGTTTCTCCTACCCTTCCTTAAGCCCGCCAGGGTGTGCACACGTCAGTCTCTACAGAGGAAACAGAGCCAGGAGAAGATTAAAACAAAAACCTTCATATGTGTAGCCATGCATGTTCTTATCTCTGACTGTGCTGACACAATGCAGGTCTACAGTGAGACACCAGTCTGTGATGACCTTGCCTTTCTCTGGCGGCTCTTGAGAGGAGAAAGTGGAATCTAAATCATCAGTCAATCAATTATTGCCTTCCATTTTTTATTTAGAAGGATGCCACCCTCTTCCACATCTCTGCATTATTCTTTGCAGCCTTCTGCAGTGTCTTGCCTGTCTACATGTAATTATTTATCAGGATACTTCTCTCAGCAAATATTCATTTCCTCCCCATGGAGGAATTCTGATGCCAAATGTTAGGAAAATTATTTGACCCAATAAAGCATTATTATTTTTTAAACTCTATTTATTAGTGACTTTAGTTTATTCTGAACACTGAATTTTTAATGTTAGCTTTCATCCCTCTGTATGAAAAAATAAGTAATCAAGCTATGTGGTTACTCAACCAGTGCGTCGGTTTCAATTAAGTATAACAAATATGCACTGTGCTAGCTGTGTGCAGTCTCTGGGGTCAAACAGAGAACACACTGTAAACTGCACTTCACCTTTCCTCTCAAGAAGGCCACGATCCAGTTGGAGGACAGGCATCCTGCCACGCAGTGACCAGGGCCATATGAGGAGAAGACCACTCTGCACTGTCAGGGAGACCCACTCACTTCTACAGGGGTGTCCTTTCCCATGGGGGAAAAATATACCTTCCCCGGTTTATTATAAAAAATTTTCAAACACTGAGAAAAGTTGAGAGAATATTGTAATTTGCACATATATCCCCTATGTAGTTGTAACAATTGAAATTTTATATGCTTGCTTTCTTTAGCCATCCATTGATCATCCACGCATCCAGCTATTTTTCTGTCATATGAAGCCAAGTTAGAAAAGTCATGACCATTCCCTACAAACAGTTCAGCATATGTCTCCAAAGGAATAAAGCTATTTTGCTTCATAGCCATAACATTCCCCTGAAATGGGCAAAAATGATGGATTGTCTAACCAAGACATATTTGAATTTTCTCAGATTCTTAAAACTTTGTATGGGTTTTTATTGTTGTGGTAGTGGTTATTGTTGACACTGCCATCTAGTTATTGATTAAGTACTGAGGTTTTTAAATGCTCCTTTAGGGTTTTTTTGGTTTCTAGTTTGTTTGTTTCATTTAATAGGATCGCACACTCCTACTTTTATAAAGTCCCATATTCTGGATTTTTCTGGCAGTTTCCCTAAAGAACTATATAATATTTTCCTTTATTCCCTAATTTCTTATAAACTAGAATTTATATCTTGATACTCGAGGCTTCATTACATTCAGATTAAACATTTTTGGTTAGGAAATTTAATAGATGAAAAGCTGTATTTTATACACATGAAGAGGGCCTTGAAGTCATCTGTGGCGTGATGTTTATTCTCTTGGCCACAATGATGATGCTAAGATTGTCTCTATTATAAAGATAATTTTCTTTATCTTTGTAATTAGTGAGTAATCTATAGGCTGATACTTCGGCATACCTGCAAGGCTTGCTTACCAAAACTTAAAGTTTGTATCATTCAACAGTGACCATGTTTTAAATCTCTGGAGTGAATTTAGCCTAACGGCAGCCCTCTAATTCTACTATTCCTTGCACAAAGTTAACTATCAGTCTTCTGTAAATAATTTTCACTTTAATCTACTTTTTCAAAGCAGATAATACTTGACTTAAGGATGGCAAATATGTAGTCTTCGGAAGCATAAAACAGTAAAAGTTTAATGACAGTGAAGAACTTTAGAGAAACTAGCACAATTTAGAGCTTAAAAACCAAATACACTATAAATTCAAATCCTTTCTTTTAACAGATGAGAAAAGTATGGTCCAACTGTGCTATTTATTTTGATCTCATAAAGAACTGACTTGATGTAGCAGAGGTCTCTGAACAAAGAGAAGCGCGTTGTGCACTGGTGGGAATGAGGTCAGTGCGCCCATGTACAATCGCCACTCATTTGCTGTCAATATTGTTTGCTGAGTTACAATTTTGTAGGCTGACAGGAGGTTGCTTATTCTAGCTTCAGTAAATATTATTTTATATACATGAAGAGGAGGTTGTGAGTTTTATGTTTCCCTACACATGATTTCTCAGGCTTCATTTCTAATGCTAAAATATTTTCACTGGGTTTCAACTGAGCTGATTTATAAATAGAGGATCTTTTCTAATCTTCCAATGACTAGTGCTGCCAATGTCTCTAGTTATAAATATAGCAATCACATCATTAATCCCCCTGATATATAAGGAGGGGGCAGTGGAAATCTGAAAGCCTCCTGCGATTAGCTTTAAGTCACATTGTTTGAGTTTGTGTGTATTTAACATATAGCATGACAATAATAAATGTCAAATTCTGAGAATGTGGTAAATGAGGAAAGAATGGACCACTTGAGGAAATAGGTCAGAGAAGAGTGACAATCTAGGTGAATAATACATGGTCCCTTCTCCTGGAAGAGCACTTCGGCTGGCACCCGGGCAGAGAGAAAGGGGCGTCCACGCCAAACCTGCCCAGCAAGAGAAAGGCCCAAACTGGCAAAAAATTTGAATGGCATTTGCCAAAGCCAAGGACATAAAATAAAAGTTTCCTAAACAAGGAAGACTTAAAATACGTATAATCAAGAAGTAGAGTTTAGAACCAGGGCCTTAGAGGACAAGAGGAGGTGAGAAAACAAAACAGTGCATGTCTCTAATCCCAGCAACTCAGGAGGCTGAGGCAGGAGGGTGGCAAGTTCAAGGCTATCCTGGGTAACTCAGACTCTGCTTCAAAACAAAACTTTAAAACTTCTGGGACGTTAGCTTGTTAGTACAGCCCTGCCCTAGCCTGTGCAGGGTTCTGTATTCAGTCCTCAGAACCACAAAACAAAACGAACAAAAACCTGGAAGTGGTGTTGCCAACAGCTGGCTTAAGGTTTTCCCTTTTAAACTTGTGTCAAGTGGTTACCATGTAACAAGCACGTTGTGGTGTGTTTTGCACATGCAATAGGTAATTTAATCCCCACAATAGCCTGGAAGCTGGCACTTTTACTACTCTCATTTGAGAGATACAAAGCTGAGGTGAATTTCTTATGGTCACCCAGCTTGCAAGCCTCGTGGTTTTCCTGAACCCTGCACTTTGAATCAATAGTTACTAACATCTTTTTCTGGCTGGTAAGTGTTCTTTTGCAGACAAAGTAGGACAGGCTATCTGAACTGTAAAGGTTAAACAGCGGACTCTAAAAGCAATAGATAAGTCGGGTAAAGTGGCTACACCTCCCCCTCGAACTGCTAAGATACCGTTGGTGCTTCAGCCATAAATCAAAGGAAATTTTGGCTGTCCTGACATCATTCCTGAGATCTCCTGCCAAAGGAGGAATACTGAGGCTGCTGCTAGGACGGTGTCACAGCGAGGCGAGGCAGAGGCCCCCCTGTTCTCCATTCTGCCTGCCGGTCTCCGACTCAGTGCTACAAGCAAACCTCTGCCAACAAACTGTGTGTCTGCAGGGAGCTCGGGATCTCCAAAGCAATTACAGAATCGCCCTTGCTTTCAAATTCTGGTTGCTTCTATACCGCGGACACTTCTAGGCAAAACACTTCCTGGTTCTTGTAGCTGTGACATATCCTTACCAATTCACCTGTCATAAATGTCTCAAATAAATCCGAGACAGTTCTTGTAACTTCTGGAGATGAGTGTCGGGCTGTGGTGTTAGAAACACACAGAAGGTATGCCTTGGGAAATCTAAGCCCTCGAGAAGGGCCTCAACCTCAATCTCCCGTTTCCTTTCAGTCAATACGCCGAATGCCATGCTCTGTGTTACAAAGCTAAAGCGTGGATTGAAAGAGATTTCTAGTGAGTCAGGAGGCCAAGGTTTTAGCTCTGGATCTGTGAGGGCTGACTCTGAAGTCAATGCTCTCTTTGGCTGTTCATCTTATCCCTGCTTTTGTCTCAGTCTGAAGGCCCAGGCTGTGTTTCACGACAAAGAACATCATCTAAGTTAGCTTTTGCTAAATAACCAAAACCACTCAGCGGCTCCAAGCAGCAACCGTGTCATTTAGCTCCACATACGGCCCAGACGGGATCTGCAGATTCCCCTGGGTGCTGCTGCACTGCGGCAGTAGACAGCCCCTTCCTTGGCCGCTGGACAAAGCCGCAGGAGATTATACCGGGCACCAGCAAGAGCACTCTGTCCCTTCTGACCCTCACCTGCTATCTGCAGCACACCAGCTCAGACTCGCTCACATAGTCGCTCTGTTTCCAAGCCAAGAGCAAAGTCAAGCCCCGTGCCCACCATGCTCCACGCTATGGCTGGCATCATGCTCGCTATTGGACGACTGGCCCGTGAAAGTGCCAAATTCAAGAAATGAGGGAATCGACCACACCTGTTCCAGGATACAGAGGTGTCAGATGAAGAGACTGTGACTGTTGTGACTCATATCTAGATGTCACCCTATGCTCATGGGTGGGGCTTGGGGAAGGGGCCTGGATCATGCGTGTCTGGTGCTGGTCCCTGGGTTAGTCCACTGACGGGTTCAGAGCTGGGGGTGACGCTGGAGGTGACGCTGGGAGGAAGAAGCGGTTGGTGTGGGCGTGGTTGGCAGGATGTGCAGTGTATGTGTTACCCTCCTCCTGCCCTCGGAGAGCCTTCTGCTTCCTGCTCGCCGTGCTGTAAGCTCTTTCTCCTCAGCCATTCCCCTCTGCCATGCTGCTCTGCCTTGGAGCCAGTCAGCTACAGACAAACCTCTACACACTGTGAGCCAAAAACAAGCCGATCTTTCTTTAACTTGTAGGGTGTCGGGTATTTTTGTCCCAGCAATGAGAAAGTAACTATGACAGTGCCCATTTGTATAATTTTTCCACAGAAAGGAAAATCACCAGCTCTGAGCCATATTAATCATTGAGCATGCTGAGGGGCAGAAGAATAACCAGGCGAGGGACCCCTGGGCCTGCAGGGCTTTCCAGAGTGACCTCCTGCTTCTGCTCACACCATAGGCAGCTGGGTCATGGGGATGGTCAGCAACCTGTGTGGGGTAAGAGGTCTACCAGTTGGAGAGATTTTGCACCCACGTCACTTTGCCAAAGGGAAACTATAGCAGGGCAGGTGTTCCCAGAGGGGGCATAAACTCCACCTTTCTGGGAGCCCTGTTCCCCAGGCTGCCGGCCAAGCTGCCCACCTTATAAGATTGACCTCTGCCTTTGTGACTTCCCAGGCTGACCCCAACAAAGCTTATTGAGATTGCTAAGCTAAACCACCAGTTTAAAAATATTTAGGTAGCACACTTTTAAAAAATATAGAAGTGTAATATCAGTGTGAACAAGTCATCCAAGTAATTCATAAGTATAAAAAATGAAAATAAATATCTAGTTCCCCACAAACTCCTCCTCTAGGAGTCTACCTGAAATAACTGCTATTACTTTCTGGCATGTATTTCTTGAATTGTTGTATGTGCAGCTTTTTGACTGCTTATCGTCTGCTTATGATTGACACAAGTGGTGCATAGATTATTTCCTTCAGCTTTTTTTTCTCACTTAGCAATAGATTTTGGAGATTTTGGAATATTACTATATCTGAATTTATCTTACTATTTTTAATGGGTTCTATGAAATGGATGTGCTTCTTTCTATACTCTTGAGACTGCTGAACTTATCGCTGAAAAAGAAAACTTTATATGAAATTCCAAAATTCAGTTGGGCGTGGTGGTACATGAATGTAATCCCAGGCCTTGGAGAAGCTGAGTCAGGAGGATTAGTTGTTCAAACCCAGCAGGGACATTTAGCAACTTAGTGAGACCTTGTCTCACAATAAAAATAAATAGAGCTAGAAATATAGCCCAGTGCAAAGGCTCTAGGTTCAGACCCCATGGAAGAAAAAGAAAGAAGGAGAGACAGAGAAACAGGGAGACAGAGAGAGAATATGAAGGAAGAAAGTCTCAGAAGGGAGGGAAGGAAAAAGAGGAAGGAGGAAAGGAAGGAAGGCAAAAGAGGATGAAGGAAGAAAAAGGAAGAAAGGGAAGGAAACAGGGAGGAGAAAGAGGAAAGAGCGAGAGAGACACAGAGAGAGCAAGAGAGACACACAGAGAGAGAGAGAGAGAGAGAGGGAGGGAGGCAGGGACAGAGAGAGAGAGGGAGGGAGAGAGAGAGAGAAAGATTCAAAAAACATTAAGCATGAAATGCTGCAGTTGATGGAAGATGACGGACTGAATTGCTACCTGCGTGACCGTCCCTCATCTGAGACAAGGCCTCCGATATGTGTCAATAGGATCCTTTACTTGAAATCCTGACTAGCTGGTATTCAGATCCCCTCTCAGCTCTAGTACCTGTGACTATGGAAAATCTCACTTCCCATGCAGTGGCCTCCAGAGATCCTCCACTAGCTAAGGTGGTTTGGGGGAGCTTTAGCTGAACAAAGCATCGAGCAGGTCAGGCCCCCGCTTCCCAGTGGAGCACATAGGCCTCCAGTCTGTGAGACCCAGTAATAAGTGAGCTTGAGCCTATGAACTCCTTGTCTCAAAATTAGATTCTAAAAATTGCCTGCCATTGCCAAAGTCTTGACTTGTTTACATTGCATTATCAGACTGAGTTATTTCATTTTGTCCCAGTGTGCCTTGTCAACTGAAAATATTGTCCCAGAGAATTAACACAACAATATTTCATAAAGAAATCATTCCTGCGGGAATGGAAAAGCCTACTGGTCACCTGAGTCTCTGATCGCCTATATCAAAGAGACACGCAGGATGCTAAGAAGGGTCCAGAAATCACTGAGTCACTTAAATCAAAAAGAAATAATAAAACTTACACTGGCTGAAGAAGTCAAGTTTCCTTTGGGCCTGGAGCTGATTTTGACTTTTTGGGTTATGAATTATCCCTGCATGGAAGAAAGAATAGATACTTCAATGGCTATTAATGCTTATAATTATCATTGGCATTAGCTTTAGGTTAGAAATTCTTTATTCTCTATGTTGAGGATGTGCATAGCCCTAAATAGTGATTAGTACTGCTAGTTGAACTTCGTTGTTCATTTTCAGTATCTGTCCCATTTTACATCCCGTGTGCACATGCGTACACACACACACACACACACACACACACACACACACATTGTTTTCATTCATTCTTTTATTTTGAAAGGAAGCTAAGTGGTATGCAGTTGTTTCTAGCCTCCTGAATCCCCTCATTTTTTTTCTCATAGTAGCACTGCTATGACCCTCCTTTGGACACCCACATCCTTTCTCACTTTCCGCCTGTGCTTGTCAGTGGGGTGGGGGCAGGGGGTGGATGTGTGATTGGGCCTGGTGATCAGTGGACCACACTCTCCTGACACTGTGACTTACAGAGACGGCATGGTCCCCCATCAGAGCCAATGACATGTAATGTAACTTTCACGGATGATACAAAATCTGTCTGCCCTTTCTGGTTGGATGTGACCTGAATGGAGATAGCCCTGAAGATCTTGGCCACCATCTTTCTACCTCCAGAAGGTCTAGAATTTACCTGGTACGTAGGGAATGACCACAGAAATATGGAAAGAGATCTGGTCTTGGGGATAGCTGAGTCCAACCTGCACTTTGGCTTTGTAGATAATCTATGTATTATCTTTTGTTTTATTAGACAGATTGAGTTGAGTCTTCTAGAACTTGCTCCTGAAAGGTCTCAAACTTGTTTTAAAAACAATTCTAATTATTTTTATCAGATATTCATTAGGGAAGAAAGTCAAGCCAGCTCCTAATGGAAAAGATGAGATTTCAACTATCCAGCCTATCAAAGCTGAATATAGGTGGCTATCTCACACGTATAAACCCTCAGCTCTCCTATATATCAATTTCCAGGACAGGAAACCCAAGAATTACTGTTTCAGAAAAATATTGGTGGGGATCTTGCTAGTTTATGATGCAACCTTCTTAGAAGCTATTCACATCTTATCAGATACATTTTGGAGGCCACACTTAGCAGGGAAGGGGAATAGCATTTATTTTGCACCTTCTGTGAAACAGATAATTTTTGAAGTGTTTTATCATATCTTCATTCATTTTATTTAAGAAAAACCTTCACATGTGTATCCTGTTCTAGGCACTGCAGATTGCTGCAGTGAGAAAAGTGGCGCTGTCCCTAAAGCGTGCATAATCCAGCACGTCTGGCAGAACTCTCTGTCTTTCTGAAAATGTTCTCTACCTGCCCCACCCAGCACTTAACCCCTAGCCCTAGGTGGCTATTGAGCATGGGAAGGAAGGCTAATGGAAAATTCAGTTTTTTATGATATTCAGTTTTAATCTGAGTAGCTGAATGTGAATCATGGCTACACATGGGAATATGAAGGATTCTAGATCTAGGGAATATTCTCTTAAATCATAACATGCCTGTGAATCACCTCCTTATAAAGCCATGGATCCAATTCACTATGGTCTAGGGTGGGGGCACAGGTTCTGCTTTTCCAGCAAAGTCCCGGATATTGTTGATGTGGTTGTCCCATGGAGTACGCTTTGGGTAGCAAAGATGATCATCAAAGTAAAAAACCAAAATTCATAATAATTGCAAAATATAGTAAGACCATGGAGCAGAATAGAGTTCTATCCAAAAGGATACAAGAGAGGGGTTCAGAAGTAAATCTAAATTATAAAAAAGCCCTCATCAGAGAGGATACCTTCAAGATGTGGATAAGTCAGATAGGATGGGGGTCAGGTGAGGAGATGGAGGGGTGAAACATTCATAGCAGGCAGCAGTAGGCATAAAGACCCCCCACAAGCTTTACTAAAACAGTTTGGGAAATAAGTTTGCCTTCGATAGTACAAGTATTATTGCCTTCAGTAATTCATTACTTACTCCCTTTCCCCTCTGCCAGGTTTGGATAGGAGTCCCCATCAATCTTGGCATATTTTCCCACTATATTCATTAGCATTTTGAGTTGAAATGTCTTTCCCTCTAACAGTCTTTCCTCCCCCACTAAACTAAATTCAATATATTTTTATCCTCTGAATCCCTACATGGTAGACATTTCATATATATTTGTTGAACTGTAACCAAAAAGATAATGTGCTTTAATGTGTATGCAGGGAGAGAGCAGGTATCTGGCATAAAGAAAGTATATACACTGAATACATAGATCTGTGCAGCATTTTTTTTTCTTCCAAAAAGGAGAAGAAATAGTTTTGGAGGAGAGCCAAACCATTCGTTGCCTCTCCATTACTTTAAGTTTTATGGTAGGGGATCGCTCTGCTTTTGACAAGCACTAATTAATTCCCTCTCTGGGGAATAATGGGAAATGTAGGCTTATGCCGCGTGCACCAAGGTTATCAGTTATATTGGGTTTACTGTTCTGCCCTGCTCTAGATATAAAACATGCAGCAAAACGCACAGTTGCCTCCTCATTAGCTGTAAACAGTGTATTTCAGATTTGTCAAGTATACATATTTATTTTTACATCCAGGCATTTTTATTTATCTTGCTTGCAGTTCAATGAAGTTTTTGCCAATAAATTAGGAATGCACTAACTAGTTCTGAAAACTATGGCACCCAGGAAATTTTATTGATCTCATAATTTACTGGATCTTTTGGTTAATTACAAGTCCTGTCGAGCTTGGTATGCTTTTCAAGTCAGCTGTGCATCATAAATATGTAACCTTGGCTTTCACTCTGCCTAGCTCTCTGACAGCCTCCCATGAGGTCAAAGGTGTAATAGCTACAATACCCAGAGTCTCTAACATATTTAATTAAACTATTAATCTACTTTTATCTTTGACACTAGAAAACCAGCTACACCGAATTTCCAGAGTTCTTCGATGCATTTACTTAGGGTGGATTTTTCAAAGCCATATCTTTGAGAGCATTCCACTGGTAACTCTTTTAAAAGCAACTTGAAAAATCATGAATGTCAGAGGAATTACTGTATCAGCTAATAAGCAAGTGTGTGATTTAAAGTGATTCATGCCTTTGCCTCCTGATGCGATGTATGACTAAGGCATTTCATGAAAAACAAAACAGAGCCAGCCTCTCTAAAGGTTTGGAAGTTGTAGCAGATCAATCAGCAGCAGCCTTGGAAGGCCCATTATTTTCTGTGTGTGGACAGTCATTAGACAGGAAGTTATCTTTGTTACATAACCTGAAAGAATTCACTGAGGGCAAGTGTAACCTCTTATGGCAGCGATGACATTTTAAGTGGTCATCCTGGTTTTGAGTTCATTATCACAATGGAACTCTGGGTCTTCAGAAAATGTACCCCTGAACCTTTAATTAGGTTAACAAAGTACTCATGCCTGTGTTTCTCTCTCGTCCCCTTATTGTGTATCAGCTGGCAATAATCTACCATGTATGTTATTTAATTAAGGAAGCAATTTGCTGCTTTTCATTTTATTTCCTATGCTCGGCCTTGAGATTGTGAGTATAGAATTATGTGAAAAATTCAAGGTTCTATTTCCCTTCACTTTACGATCATCTTACCTGCTTGCCTAACTTTTCACTCTTCCTCTATTAAAGGAATCCACATCACATGTGCCTCCCTCCATAAAAGCTGTAAAAACATGACACTGTGGCCTTCTGACTAACATTCCTGGCTTTAATTTTAACAATGATTAAGAGTGATTTGAGTCATGCATGTGAACTTTCCACTTAAAAATCAATGTAGTCAGGCAATGCCCATGCAAATATTGATTATAAACCCACTGTGTTTCCAGCAACTTAGATTAATATCATGGGCTAAAATCCAAAAATCTGTTTTTCTTTCCTACTTTTTTAAGGAGTGTAACTGAAAACCAAATCCACTTGCAGATTGGTCGTATATTTTACAAATGCTCATGGGACTAAAATTCAATTTAGATACTCAACATATCTTCCCTCCCACCCACCTCCAGTCAAAATAATCAAAACCACAACTCTCGGATGCGTGGGGAGCAGTTGAAGCTGCATATTTCACTTTATTTTATTATATTTTTAACTTTTTTTTTTTGACTGCATTTGCTGTGAGTACTCCATGCATCTTGTTCAACATGAGCAACTTTCTTGAAAGCAAGTCATTTCCACTGACGTTTTCTGGCTTATGTTCAGCATTTTACAGCCAATGTATCAGAGCTGTAAGTTTATAATTTGAGGTGCTACAAACCTTACTTATCCATCATGATTAGATGTTTCTATTTGTTCTCCTACTGAGCGGCAAGATCTAATATTGAAAAAATGAAAATAGTTTCCGGTTTGGCAACAACAACACAAAACAGTAAAGAGAATAAGGGCAAGGCAGAGCTTGGTCTGCTTGCTGGGGGTGCAGTCTGGGTCGCACTTTCCAGTGGCCACTGACTGCTCGTCTCCTATCAAATGTATCTTGGGGACATCTTAGCATTGCTACCGTCCTGATGCTGCAGGGTTACAGTTCTGCGTTTGAAAAGACAATTGCCAGAATTTTCCACGGGTAGGATGAGTGTTAGATTTACCGAAGTTGTGTGTGGGGGGGTTGTTTTGCTTTGTTTTTTGTGGGATTTGTTTACTTGTTTGTGATACTGTGGATTGAACCCAGGGCCTTCACATTGGATCACATCCAAGCCCTTTTTTAACTTAATTTTGAGGCAGGGCTTCCTGAGTTGCTAATGGTGGGACTGCAGGCACAGGGGCACTGTGTAGGTGAGCGTCGGGAGGCTTGGCGGGAGGCCGTCACTTAGGCAGGCGCCCCCTGAGGGCCAGCCCGTCCAGCCGGCCCTGCAGCCAGGCCTGGCCTCCGCGCCTGCCTCTCTGAGTCACCGCCTTTGGCTGCCGCTGCTGCCCTCAGGAGCGGCTATGGGTAGAGAAGAGAACACTGGGCATGTTGTGCCGGGCCAAGACCCCATCTCACACCTCGCCTCTTTTATCTTCTGTGGTGCTTTACACACCGCTGGGCCAGGGATTTGGCTTAACAGTGTAGCACCTGCCCGGCAAGCCAGAGGTCCTGAGTTCGATTCCTGGTACCAAAATAAATAAATAAACAAACAGACACTACCATCAGGGGAAATGAATCTTTAGGGAAAGAATTAGAGACATTTATTGAGCCTTAGAGATTTTTGTTTTATTTCTTAAAATGTATTTTTCAACTTTCTTTCATATTTATAGCTGCACTGTTATCCTGTATTTTACCCTGCAGTGGTGAAGTATTTTGCCTCTGAAAACATAATGAGTAAATAGGAGACTGAGATTTGAAACTCGATTAGTCTGTAAACAAAGCCCATATTTTATTTATCATCTAATGATCATATCCATGGATGGAGAAAACCTCTCCTCGCTGTCAGAGCCCCTGTAGGAACCCAGGAGAGGTTCAGAGGGCAGAAGGGGAGCAGCCTGGGCACAGACGCGTGATGGGAAACTGGCAATCCAAGGTAACCAGGACAGCAAGCAACAGCAAAACACATTCTGATTCGGAGCATTCTCCAGTTTTCCATGGTGGGAATATTTCCAGCATGGCTAATTTGAAGCTTCTAACGAAAGGTCACTGAACACAGAACTGAGAAGAGCTGTGTAGGATCAGCTGTCACAAATTGGCCCCCACGGGCCAGTGAGCAGGGGGTACCCATATGGCTGACGGCAAACAGGGCTGGGGGGAGAGGAGGTGGAGAAAGGAACTGCTGCTGAGAGCGCTGCGGTGGACGGAGGAGGACTCCCACGGTCTGGTCCCTTCCTGTCCTAAGCAGTCTTGATCTACATCTCCCAGGATTCCTGCCCTGCCGGCTTCCTCCCCTTGGGTTAGGCCTATGACTTGCTTAACCCAAAAGAATCGGGCAGGGATGATGCTCTTCATTTCCGGAGCTCAGCCCTAAGAGGGCCCGCCAGCTCCTGGCTGAGCACTCCGTGCCTTGAGCTGCCCAGCAAGAAGCCCAGACACTTTGCTCCAGGCAGCCACATGGGAGGACTGTAGGGAGGGGCAAACCAAGGAATAAAGCTCCTGAGGCCGCAAGGACCAGAAGGGAGGAGCCCTCCCAGGGAGGCTCGCCGGGCTCTCGGCTGCGGCCCCCAGAGAGCCATGCCAGGCAAAGCCCCTGGCGTGTTCCTGCTACACATCGTCCAACTTCCTGATCCAAGACTTGTAAAAAAATAAAATCTGCTTTTTATGCCACGAAATTTTAAAGCAATTTATTAAGCAGCAGCTGACAACTAAAGCCATTTCTTTGCTACCAATCTTAGAATCTTATTTTTACTTAACTACGTGTTTTATGACCAGGATCAGTAGAGAGCTCTGCTCCTAAGGTCACAGATGCACCATGGAAACCTAGGGGGAAGGTCAAGTTCAAGGCTGTGACCTCCGGCTCCTCGAGGCCCGCTCACTCCTTCCCGTCCGTCCCTCTCAGGTTCAGAGGACCAGTGCAGGACGGGTCCTGTCAGTAGCTTTCCGCCGGGTCACGTAACCAGGTCCGGTCATGGTGACAGTGCTTCCAATGCACTGAAAGGGAAAATGAAGCAGAGAAAGAGAGTTCTCTGCATAGTGTTTAAGGATCAAGAGTAAAACACATCTCAGATCTGTAAGCCCAAGGGTTTTTGGAGTGTTGTTCTTACGGTGTCCACAGTGTGGTGAGGACTTTGCTGATGCGTCTTTCTCCCCTCGTCAAGTAAATAAGAGATCACAAAGAAAACAAAGGTAAAAAGATCGTTCCACCAGGACACTTGGCCTGTATTATATCATGACTTCAAGAAATACTGTGAGAGCGTAGACTTGAGAGGAGAGCAAAATTAAACATTGTCCAAAAGATGAATTAAAGTGTTATATGACCTTGATTTGTCCTTACTTATAAACAGAGACCCTGAATTAGTCATTATGTATCCAAAACCAAGGCTGTGTGAGCCACAAGTTCAGCACAAACAGTAGTTGATTTCAATTATATCATTGGAGATTCGCATATTCTCTCTCTTTCTCTCTCTCTCTCTGTCTCTTCCCTCCTCCTCCTTTCTCTCTCTCTATTTTTCTGTGTAAGGATCAAACCCAGGACTTTGCACATGCTAGACAAGCACTCTCCTGCTGAGCTAAACCCCTGGTCCTTGGAGGTTTTCTTAATTTAAGGAAGTTGTTGATATTTTGTTATAAGATCAGTGCAAAACAAAACTACAAGATACTGGGACTGAAATGACTAAGGAGACAGGGCGATTGATGACATCATAACAGTAGCACATACTGATGATTTTAGATCAGTAAGAAGGCTGAAGCCAGGCGTGTTGGTGCACGCCTTTAATCCCAGCACTCGGGAGGCTGAGGCAAGAGGATCATTGTGAGTTCGAGACCAGCCTGGGCTACAAAGTGAGTTCAAGGCCAGCCTGGACTGCATAGTGAGACCCTGTCTCAAAAAATAGGGCCAGGGATTTATTTGGCTCAGTGGCCTAAGCACTTGCCAGGCAGGCATGAGGTTGTGAGTTTGAGTCCTGGTATCAAAAAAAAAAAAAAAAAAAAAGAAAAAGAAAAAGAAAGAAAGAAAAAAAGAAGGCTGAAAATAAGGCAGCAATACTGATTTTATTAAATAAAATTTAAAAAACCACTTAGGTGGAAAACTGTTCCAGCCCTGACCTGATGCTCTCTGGGGTGCCACCCAGGGCAAAGATACTCTGCTGTCCGTTTTTGGAATCAAGGTGAGTCACAAACTGAGGCCGCCACGTCAGCTCAGCACAGTTTTTCGTGTAATGTTTCGAGATGCTCTGAATCTAAAACAAATGAGATCATCTCCACTGCTCTCTGCTTACCACAGCACAGGCAAGGGTAGCACTGAGATCTCGCATTCTTGTCTGCTAGTGAAGTCATCTAAATTCTGCTGGCCTTGTTCGCCTCGTGGGTGATTTGTGGGTGATTTTCTCTCTTGTACTATCTATAGGATGCATTGTTTTAATGCTTCAGAACATACAGAAGTGCTTGATAAAGTATAGAGTGCTATTCAGAAGCAAGATGGTCAGTGACAGGTGAAAAGTGGTGCCATCCAAAGAAATACAACCGCTGTATCTTGCTGAACTCTTGGAATAGGGAACCCAGGCACGTTAAGCCTGATTTTGTGCTCTTCCGTGAAAATAAAATGGGAGTGGAGGAGATGTATAGTTCTGGTCCATTTTTAGATCAGTGGCATCATGTGTATGAAGTGCGGCTTCCTTAGTCTGTTGTTCTAGGTGCATAAACCCATGTCAAAAACAGACAAGGAGACAGGGTGGCTAACAGATTGCCAATACTGTTCGGTGTTGTGTTGTTCTCCAGTGGCGATAAGGACATTGCCTGTCTTATGGTCACTCAATTACAGTTTTTGTTCTCATTTAAAGTAATCAGAATTTCATATAAAAGCCTTCTAAGTAAACTTGAATGTGCATGAGGTGTGTAATAGAATAAAAATGGAGTTGCAAGTACAATTGCCGATATGCCTCCCCTGCCCCATTATTAGAGATGGCAGAGTGGCTTGGGAGTTAAGAAATGTAGACACTGTTTTGTACCTCATTGGCCATTCACTTGGCCATTTTCACGATTCATTAAGTGATAGGCCATGGTGGTCTTCCATCCGATCAGTACTTCCAGAAGTCTTGGTACTTTAGGCTTATAGTTTTTGGAAAATTGTGTTATTGTGAATTTTAACTGTAAGATAGCATGCATGTTGTTAATCCTATGAGAATACGTATTTCATTAGGTATGCCACTAACGAGAATCAGTGAGTACCGAAGTCCTTGGGGCAATTCCAAAGGAAGTAAGAAAATGACTTGTCTACATCATGAAGATTATATGGTCCCAGGGTAAAGCAAAAGCTAAGTTCTGAGGCACAATAAAGGCAAAAAGGAAAGAATCTATATTTTAGTCTTTTTTTTTTTGAGGATTTCAAAAGGAAGATTTTTAGACTTTAGTTGAATAAAGTAATAATATGATGTGAAGTCACACTATAATTTCATGGTTCAAGTTTGGGGAGCGAGGGTAGCTCATGGGGAAATGCTAATTGGTCAGAATAGATCTATAGACATTCCACAGAGGTTATAAGAATAATTAGATCTCATACAAGGCACTACACAATCACAGGGTAGGGATTGGTGAAATGGTACAAGAATAATACCCATTGTCAAAATGCAAAGATTTTCCTTCATTTTTTAAAAAGGAAACTTGTGAGTTTATTTATGTTCCACTTACTGTTGACTATTGAAACCAGGAAAAGGACTTCTTTTCATTCCAAATGAGGCTTAGTTGACCATGTGGGTACACTGTTAAAAATCAACAAATTTAAAATTTCACTTTTTTATCATATTTGACTATCAAAAACATGATCCTTTCCTGTGACTCTTCTGTTTATGGTCAACATCTATACCTAATGAGTTTCTGTTTTTTATATTTTCATGGATTTTACAAAGAGAACATTCTTTATAAGTAAGCACCTGGTTAGTCAAAATGAATTAAACTTGCAGGCTCTGTCTTTCTCTTCTTTTTTTCCTTTGCAATCTTGTGTTCTGGAAATAATTCACATAGTCATCTTTTAGTAACTGAATCCATGTCTTTTCTGCCATGATATCATGTCCTGGTAGCAATCCATTAAATATTTCCTGCTAAAAATGACCCCAGAAGATAGTAATTAACCTACTCTTGAGTATAATAATAGAATCAGAGATTGATGAATAATTTTCTTCAAATATTTTAAATAATGGTCTAAAACTAAAAGACCATGCATTGCTTGTCTTAGAAAAACAGTTCAGAATATGTTAGAATGTCATGAATAAATGAACACTTTCATTTATGAGCTTTATATAGAAATCATTGAGTTTCCCTGCTCAAGGTGCAGTCTGCATAGTAGTTAATCTTCTCGTGGCACTTACTGTATAATGCAACGCCTCTTTGGGCAATCTTTTGTATTAAAATACAGCTTTTAAGCTCCTTTCCTCCACAAAGCATTGCAAGAATGAATTGCTCAATTTTTTTGATAACATGGTGGAAATTATTTCAGAAACAACCAAGATAGCAATTCTCATTTAATATCTTTCTTCATAGCACATCGAAAAATAAGAAATATTTTCAAAATGATATAAAACTATGGGAAAATTTAAAGAACTCTATTGTTATCCGGATAATTCTTGTCTCAGCATTGTCACCCATCTGAGTGACCCTAAGTCTTTGAACATCCCTAAACTCATAGTTATCATTGTTATTTTAAACATCAAAATGCAAATGTTAATTTGCTGACCTTCAGGTATCTTTCATTGTAAAATATCCATCTCTCTATTTAGGTCTGTTTCTTCATTCAGAGTTTCATGTGGCCCATTCTTTTCTTTTATTCTGACATTTTAACCTTTATTTTAACCTCTGAAGAGTTAGGGTCCATCCCAGATTGTCTTCGTTTCTTCCTGTACAACAGAACTGTCTTTCATCCTCACTAAGGTTATATGCCACTTCTGTAAAGGAGATTGAATGGTAGAGATCAATTGTCTAGGGAAAAGCATCAACCGTAGGACCTTCAGTGGTAGGCAAGACACAGACTAAATCAGATGGTACAAAGTGTCATTTCTAAAGGAAATTCCCCAAAAGTTCTTTCAAATGACAAAGGAGTTATCTTCTGATTAGAGGACAATAATACTGTCTACTTGGCATGAGCTTTCTAGAATGACTACCAAGATCATCTGTGAAAATATTTTTAGTACCTGTACTCCCTACACATAAATCACAAGGCTTAGTTCAAGATGAACATTCTTTCTGAGGTTTGTTCTATAGCTGGCTTAGCAAAAGGCCAGCTTGTAAGGTTTAACAGTCCAATTAAGGATTTTTCAAAATGAAGAATTGTTCATAAGAAATTTTCCTGTGGGCTGGATTAGAATTCATGGATTGTAAATTTTCTTCTGTATTTTGTAAGAGGAAAAAAGTATGCTCCACCAAGAGACACCAACATGGCATTGAAAATTAAGTATAATTAATTAAGATGTGGCCATTATTTTATTTCCTAAGCTAGCAAGAAAATGTAAACATTTATACATATGTTTATGTATAAATGTTAGACCATACAAAGCCTTATTGCTTCCATGCAAAATGATAGAAATTATCCATTTTTGGTGAAAAGAGAAGAAATCACTCTTATCGTTTGGGACACTAATTCATAAAGTATGAAATTTTTAACAAAAGAAACTGCAAAGTTTGTGCAATTCCTCCAAGAAAAATAGCTGATTTTTAAAGTAAATCATAATGAGTAATATTATTATTATTATACTCACTGGTGGTGTAAGGGTCATTAATAAAAGAGTCTCCATGATATGTGAGTTCTAATATAAAACTATAAATATATTATAAATGTTCTGCATACATTAAGATATTCAGATTTATGAAATGGATCCCATATGATTAGTGGCCACCTTGCATCATGAAATTTAAGAGACTAATTAAATCTATGCCATGAGCATTTGGGTTTTCTGGCATTTAGAAGAGAGAATGGGATGGCGAGGTACAGTAATGGACTATTTTTTTGTTTTATTTGCATGTCATCAGAACTTCCAAGGCACTAAAGAGCTGGGTGTGATCCCAACTACTAGACCAGAAGATTAACATAGAGGTCTGAAGGAACCATTGTTAGGAAAATCCATGGAGAGGGCTGAGAATCCAGAGGGTTAAGAGCTGAGATGTAGAGGGTATCATGGAGAATTCCTGTCTCAAAGTATTTCTGAGAATATGGATTGATTCTCAACACATCCTACTTATCTGTTCCTGTGGTACGCCAAATTCGTTTTGTCTAGTGAACTATGACCTTTTAATTTTTACATGGAATACACTTTCCTTCCTATTTTTTACTTGGGTAATGACTCGGGAGTCACAATTTTCAAGTTGCAACTTTCTTCAGAAAGGTTCCTGTGGTCTTTTCCAGCCTTCCTTATCAGGGTGCTAAGAACTCTGCACACTCTGCCCCACCAAAGCATCTCCCGCTGAAACTGATTGCTTATTCATTTCCTCCAGTGGACTGTCAGCTTCCCCACAGAGAAAAGCATGTGTCTTATTTATCATTTTATCTTTCTTTTACCATTCATCATTCTTATTTATCATTTTATCCATTGCTCTTTGCACAATGGCTGACCATATTAGTTATCAATATACATTATCAACCAAAGAAGGAAACTGAAAGAAGTGAATACAGGATGATGTACATGAGCCAAGTCACAGAGGTGGAGATGATAGGGTGACCCAAAGGCAACAAGAAGTCGTTAATGTTCATTTCTTCTAAACGAGCAATGCACCATAAATCTCTTCTTTGTATTGGGAATTAGTACATTTTCACTATTGGAAAACAGACAGAAAACTAGATGAATTCTGTATGTTTTAAACTGACAGTTTCTCCAGTACCCATAAAAAAAGTATTAAAAAGGCACTTGAGAGCCAGGGATCTACCTCAGCGACACATCACCTGCCTGGCAAGCACAAGGTCGTAAGTTCAATTCGTGGTACAAAAAACAAAACAAAACAAAACCAAAAAAAAAAAAAGGCCCTTGAGGAGTTTCAGGGTTCATATTGTAAATTTTAGAGTTATATAATGGATTGAAAATTGCTTTAGAAAACAAGTTTGTCTTGGGGCAGGGATCATCACTAAAACGATAGTATGCAGAGTTCATTTGAACTTCATTTCCTTCATTTTGAATAGGATTAATATGCCTCCTTATGAAGTAGCAAGTATCTCTAAAGCAATAGGATGATCAGTTGAAAATAGAATAAGTAGTAGTAATCTTTACTAAGAATTACAAATTTTAGTTAAAATACTCACAATTTTTGTATATGTAGTAATTGGCCAATGGGTCCCTGTACAAATGACTATATATATATATATATATATATATATGTCATGTAATTTCTTCTAATCAAGTTTCAAGATGGGCTCTTAGCTGACACGGGGTGCTACCATTGGGATCTTGAATGTCCCTCATAGATCCATGTGTTAAAAGTTCAGTCCCCAGGTTGACACCATTGGGATCTGGTATAACCTTTAAGAGGTGGGGCTTAGTGGAAAGCAGTTAGGTCACTGGGGACTTACCCTTGAAGAGTGTCTTGATTACTTTTTTCTCATTGGTGGGACAAAATACCTGACACCCAAAATTAAGTAAGGAAAGGTTTGTTTAGCTCACAGTTTGTGAAGGTTTCAGTCCATAATCAGCTGGCTCCAAGGCAGGGTAGCGTGGTAGTGGGACAACAGTTCATGGTGGCAGAAGACAGCAAAAGCAGCAGGAGCAAAAGAGGGTGGGCAGCAAGCCTCTTTTCCTCCCTTATATTGTAAGCAGGCTACCACCCTCTAGGGTGGGTGCAGCCTTCACACCACCTCTGTGCTCTCCTCTTACCCAGGATGAGGATGTTCACAAAGTGAGGGCCCTGGCCCCCTTCTGAGTCACTTCACTAAACTTGTAAACTTCCCAAGTTGACACAATGCATATGAACCATTACAAAGGGGATGTGAGAGCTTGATCCCTTCTTGCTCGTTTTGCTTCCTGGACACAGGGGTCTGGTTTTGTTCTGCCAAGCACTCCCACAACATTGTGCTGCCTTGCCACAGGCCCGAAGCAACAGGGCCAACCAATCATGGACTGGAACCACTGAAACTATGAACCAAAATAAATCTTTCCTCTTTATAGGTTGATTGTCCCGGGTATTTTATTATAGAGGTGGAAAGCTAAGATATGAGGAAAAGATGGTATGGATAGTACCACATTGTTGCTATTTCCTAATATCTTTTGGATAACACTCAAATATAATGTAGTCTATATTTCTATTTGATGCTTTACAGTTTTCTGTAAGGGAACATTCTTTATGCTGTAATAATTCAGTTCAATTTAGCACATTTACCAAGCCTGTGATCAGCTCTCTGCTAGATGCTAAGACAAGGCTGATGGACAAGGCATGGCATTTTCCATCCATGAACTCAAATTAACCAGGAAAACTGGCACAGATGGTGGGAGTACTGAGAGTTGTGAACTTGTGAAAAAAAAGAGTGGAGTTTTCTTTACTTTTTATATTTCTGGAATTAGTTTCTCTTACAGGGCCCCATTCTTTGGTGGTAAAACAATCATACAAAAATCTAATTAAATCCAGAATTTTCTCAGTCATTTTGAGCTTATATACAATCTTTTCAGCACTTCTCCTCTTGGAAATGGCATGGGCAGTTGTCAGTGGCCTGGAGGCTCCGGCAGGAGGAAGGAGTGGGCTCAGGGAGCTGCAGGAAAAGGAAGTTGGGGGAGCAAAGCTTTGGCACTTGCTGCAGCAGCAGGTGGATCCTGGAGTAGGAGTTGGTGCCGCCTTCTCCTCTGTGTGCTGAGTGCTTCCTGGCGTGGCCAGCCTGTGCTTGACCGGAATCCCTGAGGCCAGTGCATCCCTGCCTTCCTGAGTGCCTTCCCTTTCCCTCGATGGTCCCTGCTCCACCACCCCCCCTCAAAATGTTTATTTAAAAATAAGTTTGAAATTATTGTCTTAGTCTTCTCTTTGGGACTTCACCCCAGAACGCAGCTTCACCACTTAAAAATAGTGCATCTTGAGCAATTTATTGAGTGCATTCTTATCTTCACCTCCCATCTATGTAATGGATTTTACTCCAAAATCTCTCAGAATTACTTAAGGTATGTATGTAGAGCACCTAATGCCAGAAACACAGAGGTGCAGGATACGCGTCATCACTCCTAGGCCGCCACCTCCTGTCCCTGGGATCTTGACAAAGAGAAGAGGCAGGCACGGTGCCTTGCAACATCTGGATAGCGGTCACTGACCTTCCATGCTGACATCTGCTGGCCTTTGGTGACTGTCATTTATTCCTATTGGCATCTGTTGAGATTTTCCCACGTGGGCGATGTGAGGTCCCTTCAGGCCTGGAGGCTTCGGGCAGGAGAGACTGAGTTAGATTGTCTGTTCCTGATATATTTTAGTTTTCAGGTTTCAAGGTTCTGCTCCTCGCCAACTGCCTTGAATCTCTTGGGAGTTTAGCATCCTACCACACAGAATATTTTCTAGGGGAGGGATGGCGTTGGGAGTACGGGAAGGATGATGAGGCGCACACTGGCTCCTTAGCTCTCTTCCTCAGCGCTCCTCCTTTGTTGTGTCAAGTTTGGGCAAACTGCTTGGTCATCTCTTGTGGAATTTCACGAGTCAATTTATAAATCTAAGAATTTCCTATATGCTCACTGTTCTTCTCTAACTACCATGCTCATTCTCTGAGGCCATGGTATCTACTACAAGTTTCATTTTAGTAAGAACAACAAGAAATTCTTGGGAAGGAACATCATTTAGGTTAATACAAAAAATATTTCCATGCTGTATGATAACATGAATAGCCAGCTGCTGTAAGGGGCCCGGGAAATACTAAAAAGCAAAAACATATAGGATAAAAGGTTTTTCAGAAACCTCTGTACTTGGGATGGGTCTTTAACAAGTATCTGGTCTTGACAAGCAGGTATATGGGGTGGAGAATACATGGTGATGTAGCAGTGTGCTTTGAAATCTTCAAGGAGAAATGAAAAATCTGATTGTTTGAGAATAAGTTCCCACAGCTGCTAGATTGGCCTCAATACCTGAAGAGTCTTGCATGCCATAGATTTGTGATCTTATAGTCCTCCAAATATCAGCAACTTGGGAAAAAAAAGCTTGGTATATGGAAGAAAATGAAAATGTCCTCTAGACTCTTTTTGGATGCATACAATCTGAACAAATTTTCTGAAAGTGAATTTGACTCTCATCTGCTGAAATAAATTGACTTCTTTCTCAAAGATCCTATGCCATATGATTATGAAGAGAAAAGGGCAAGAATTCAGGTTTAAAAAGATAAAGGGGGTATTTGTAATAATTATTATGTGAAAAATAGAAGAAACCCTAATAATCCTAATAACGTTAATAATACTTTTCAGGTAGCAGGTAAGGCCAACCACAGACTTTCCTCCTGTGATATGTTGACATAAATGGCAAGTATTCATTGCACATTTAACACATGCCAATCATTTTGCTGGATATCAGGGGACCTTGTTCTAAAAAAGCAGATTAGGCCCTGAGTCTTGTACCTTGGCGTCTGGAGAAGAGTCACACGATAAACATAGACAAATGTGAATAAAACGAGATAGCGTATTTTGATGAGACTGTGAGAAAATCCAATATTGTAACAGAGAACAACTTGAGAACTTTGTTTAGACAGCAGTATCAGCAAAGACCTCTTAGAGAAAGTGGTGCTTAATGTACAACCCACTGAAATGTAAGTAGTTGACCCTGTGAAGAATCAAGGAACAACATTCCAGGCAGGGGCAGCATCTAATAAAATGTCCCTAAGGTTCATGGACTAGATAACATTGTAAGCAAATATTTACATTTCTCACTCTACCATACGATAATGCAGTCTTTAATGAATTAATTAGGCAACTTCTTTGGCCAAGGTCACCAAAGTAGTGAGAAGGATTGGTGGAAGGAAGATTCATCTGAGTCCAAGGGTCTAAACGGTGCAGCTTTAGATAAAGCTTTCTGAATCTGTCCAATTTTGCAAAGAAAGCAGCAGTTGAGAACAAGAACTCTAGAGTCTCTAAGAATGGCGTCAAATCCCTGCTCTGCACTTGCTAATTGGGTGACCGTGGAAGTAACATAACCATCATAGACGTGACCCCTGTCTGCAGAACTGAATGTTAATCAGCACCCCTCAGATTACTTGTAAACTAATACAGTCATACTTTAATCCAAACTTTCACACACCCCCAACTGATGAATTAATCCAGAAAGCATTTAAATGGCTCCTTCTATATGCCAGGTACCCTTTTAAGTATTAAGAATACAACCTGCAAAAATAATACCACTGCCCTTCTGGGGCTGGGATCCTTCATGAGAAGGAGTCAGTGAGCAGTTAGTAAATTAATCTAGATTAAAACATAAGAAAGTGACAAGAGCTGTGAAGAAAACACGTCATGAGAAATCAGGAAGTTTCTCTGAGAAGCCTAGGTAAGGATTAAATGAGATAATGCATAACAGATGCTTCGAATGGTGCTTCACACCCACTACCCAGGCAGGAAATCATGGCAAAAGTGAAGAGAGATTGAAGAGCAGAGTGGGGTGCCCAGGACCAATTGCTCATTACCCTGCCTGAATCAGTCACCAGCTTTTGGAGTTCTTTGGTCTAAGTTTTGAGATAGTCCCTGCTGGCTTCCTTCTATGTTTTTGAGTGTGTGATGAATTCATCTGCTGTTTCCTGCATTTGTTCTCACCAAACACCTTCCTATCATGACTGAACTATTGAGGTCGACCTGCCCACCTGGCGAGAACATTCTGATCATAGAAACTTCCATGCGCAGTCTTGGTTATTAGCTATTTCTCATTATATGTTCATATAGGGTCACTCTAATTATAATTCGCTTTCCCATGTAGTTTAGCATCATAGAGTGAATATGCTGATCAGGGGACTTTGATTATCCCAGTTCCTGTGACAGTTTTTGCTCATTATAAGTTAAGTAACTGCCAAATGATTCTGATTAAGCACGTTTGCCTCGTGGGCTCGGGTAATGCCAGTGTCTGGCTCCTCGTAGGTACTCAGTGAATATCTCCTGACTGGGGGCTTGAAACCTTTCCTAGGCCCATGGCAATGTCAGACTTGCAGTGATAAATCCACCAGCGAGTGACGCGTGCGTCCTGCCAGCCCTCCCAGGAGCTGTGCTGCCTGTCTTCCAGGCACTCGGCCACTGCGCCTCTGTACCCCACACATGTGGACAGATCTTCTGCATCAGCAGTATATCGGAATTCTTGATGAAGAGGAGAAATTGGATGGTCGAAACTGATGGCAAGGGGGTAACTCTGCCACTCCATCCCAGCGAGCCCAGCTACCAGGAAAATTCAGGGTCCCACATGCAGTTCTATCCTTGTGTGTGCAAGGCTTCCCTTCACCTGCAGAGCCCCGAAAAGACAAAGGTAAGGGGATGATGGCAGGAACAGGGTGGTGGAATCCATTTGGTTGCTGTTAATGGTGAAGAACTACAGGGCCTCAAATCACCATGAGAATCCTAATAGGATTCACTTATTATTCAGCAGACACTGCATTTCATACTTCATACCTATCATTTCACTTAATTTTCCCACCCCACAGGCCACTGCATGTATCAGCAGGAAACCGCTCTCCTCTTTGATTCAAACTCACATTTTTCAGAAATGTTTAATAAGGATTTCTGGTTTTTTGGCTAAACAAACATCATGCATGAAACCATTGATTTCTCTGTGAAATACAGCCCAGTAATTTTCCCTTATCTCTCTGAGCACCACCTCGAAAGGTACGGTCTTGAATTCTGCTAGCTATACAGGAGCTGATTCATTCCTCTTGTGACTCAGTTTATATAACCACTCTTGAGGACAGAACTGGCTGATTGGCAGCTGTTGGAAATTTTTCACTTCTGCCCCACTCCCTTCTCATATGTGCTGCCTGCTGCTCACCCCAGGCAGCCAAACAGAATCTAGAAACTTCAGCTCCACCCAGTCATTATCAACTACAGAAAACCAAATAAATATAACTGAGACTCAGTTGCTAAATGTAAGATACCCTTGCTGTGCTCTTCACTACCAGGTCATGTTGGCACTGTTTTCTGTCCTTGCATGGTTGGTTCCTCTGATGTGCCTGAACACATAGGATTATTTATGAGGCACAATTATTTGCATAAAGATGAGTGCTTTTTTTGTTACTCTCTTAATCATGTGGCTTTGGCCAAGTAATTAACCATAGGAGGCCTCAAGTTCTTTTTCTTGGGGAAAAAAAAGGCAGCTGTATTAGATTAGCAGTTTTCAAAGTCCTTTAAGTCATGCAATACCTTGAAACCATAGTATGCTTTGTGGGATACGAAGAAATATTAATACCAAAACTAGACTTAAAATAACCAACCATATTTTTTAGTTTTCCACATACTCTCACATACATGGGTATAATGAAGCAAACGTTAGCATTTAAGGAGATACAATTAATTCACTAATTCACCTATCAAATAAACCACTATAAATATATCTCCAAGTAGCAATTATCATATTCACCTGCAGGGATTAATAAAACTTAAATCACTGGGCCCCAAGGGCTTCATTACAAATTCTCGGTGTTGTTTATATGGATTTTGAGCTGGCCACTATACTTGGAAAATCACTGGCCTCCACTAATCTAGGCTAATGGTCAATAAACTACAGCCCTTGGGCCAAATCTTTTCCTAAGCCACACTCTTTCCTTTATGTGTTGTCTGTATCTGTGTTTGTGCTACAGTGGCAGAGTCTAGTGACTGTGACACTTTAACCACAAAAGCTGAAACATTACCTGTTGCTTTATAATGAAGTTTGTATTCTAGGTGGTCAAGATAAATTTTCACAAAAATATAACATGGTGTTTGAGTCCTAGAGCTTGCATTCTGCCATGGCAGCAAAAATTTAGGATTCAAAGAATAAGTATATGAAGGAATCTCAATTGGGGGATTCCACGTTTATTTATTTCTCAGTTATTGTTTCTTTCTTTAAGGATCACTTTTTCATATTTCTATGACTTTAGTTCAGATTCCAATCTCTTCGCATCTATATGATTAAAACACACCCCAAAATAAAATAAAATATCCTCCAAACTGATCTTCTCTCATTGTTCTCTCACATGTAGTATTTCCACAAAAAATAGCCTAAACATAGCCATTAGGTGATGATTTTTTTCCCAGAAGTCTCTGTTTTTCTCATCTCAACATCGTGAGACCAAACCACTCTATACTGCTTTATCTCTACCTAAGGTTTCCCACCTGTCAGCCCAGCTCCTCCCCAGAACTGGAATCAGCTGGGGTTCTGCCACAGGAGGGGTAGGCAGGCAGCTACTGATCACACTGGCCTCTGTAGCCCCTCCCACTTCCTGCTTGTCTTTGTCCCAGGCAAGAGCCACTTGGTTCACATGGTCTTCCCACCCTAAGGCCTCTTAGCTTGCTGCCCCCTCTAGGGACTCCTCACTAAGGCTACACTGGCTAACTCACTCTCTCAAATTAATTATAATAGTCATTTATTAATAGTAGTTACATTTTACTAGTAACAACTTCTCTCCCTGGTTTATTTTGCAACAATTCTTTCCTCTTGTCTTATCGTTTCTGTGCAGCAGGGTTTAGCGAACCATTTGCTTCAGTGGCTCTCACTTAGCGTCTTTCATGAAGTCCTTAAAACGTTGATGTGGACCACAGTCATATGAAGGCTCAGTGACTCTTCCAGATCCCCTGGGGTCACCCAGGCTGGGGAGTTGGCGCTGCCTGTTAGCCATAGACCACTCCTTCTCGTGCTGCAGAAGTTAGCTTTCCACGTTTCTTTTAAGACACTGTCGTTTTTGCCATTTCCTATTTGTACACAGTTCAGCCCTAATCAAGATGAGAAGGAATGACCAGAGTTGTGTAGGTGAGGGGGTAGAATCACTGGGGCCTCCTGGAGGCTGAGTGCTGCCTTGTCTTTACCCTCTTCTACTCTAGACAAGGCCTTTGTCTTCGTTATCTCCACCTCCTTTCCTAAATGTAGCAGTATTTTTTAGAGACACCAAAGTGAGTCTTTATTTTATCAGGGCCTGCGCTGCAGCACAGAGGGTTCAGTACGCAGGAAAGGGCCCTCCTCACCTAAAACCCAAGAAGTGGTCGGGAAGTACAGCTTGTATCACAGCTGCGAGCCTGTTTTCGGTGAAGGTCAGGGCAGAAAGCTCCTGTGAAGGCTGGGT
Organism: Dasyprocta punctata; assembly: GCA_004363535.1. NCBI lineage: Eukaryota > Metazoa > Chordata > Mammalia > Rodentia > Dasyproctidae > Dasyprocta > Dasyprocta punctata. The sequence continues at coordinate 81,470 of RJWM01002391.1, forward strand.
GTTCTTAATCCTCATCTTGGCAACACCTTGTCTGCGGTACTTTCTCTGAATCCTTGAGCGTGAAGAAATTGCATGCCCCTCTGTTCTCTTATGGCCTCATTACCAATGCCACACATTTTAGTAGCTATTCACACTTGACAAAGACTTCCTAGTCACAGATGAAACATTCTGAAGAGCTCGGCTCTACCTGAGCAAGAAAATCCTACAGAAACCTGCACGAGGCATTAAAACAAAAACTCTAAATTAGAGACTGAACTGCGCTATAGCATGTAAAGTAACATGAGTAATGTCAATGTGGTATAATTAATATATTTAAGAAACTAGTGTCTGCCACAGCAGTGCTGCTCAAACCAAATAGTCATATGAATCATATAAGAATTCAACTAAATGCACCATAGATTTAGCTGGCGTGGGGTGGGGTCTGAGATTCTGCCTTTTTAACAAGTTCTCGGTGATGCTAATACTGCTGGTCTATGGAGCATCAATGAATAGCAAAGAACCAGAAAATTGGCATAAAATAGAATAAAAATTGAAAGGAGACTGCAAAACAGAAGTAGTGCAGAGAACCATCATTGCGTTCAATTACTAGAGTTGTCAAAGAAATATGTATTTGGAATCATCAATCGCCCAAGTATTTCTCTGTTTCCATTGTCTTTATGCACACATACGGGTCAGACCTTGCCCAGCCTTGCTAGAAGTTTTGTGGATGGAGTGATTTCATGTCACCCATGGAACTGAAGCATAGTTCCTAGTTCCTTTTTTCTGAGCTGTTGATCAATAAGTGTATGGTTCTTGATTGCTGCTAATTCTCAGCCAATCCTTGAATTCCCAAGATTTTCTCCTCTTATTTATGTTTTCATTGTAGGGTTTAAGAACATCTTTACATCATAAACATGGATTTATTTATTTTGTTCCTATAATGGGATAAAATTATAGGACTAACCACCAGGTAAATTAGCATGATGAAATTAATAGAAACATTTCTGATACTCAGGTCACACCCAAATCGACAAAAATCATAATCTTTGCAGGTGAGCCCAAGGTATTGGGATTTTTTGTAAGCTCCCTAGGTAATTCCAAAGTGAAACAAAAGTTGAGGACCACTGTTTTAATCCACACTGTACTAGATTTTAAAGTAGAATGGTTATACTTTTACTACTGCGCCACGGTGCATATTTTAAAATACATAATTTGCAAATATCAGTGAAGACCAGTTTAAAGAAAATATTCACGTTTTTTACAGGATATAATTGCATCAATTTATGAATAAGCATAGATAAGCAATAGCAATTTTTGTAATTCCAGAGCAATCTAGCTTTTGCTTAAATGAATATGGTTTCTTAATCTTAATCAGGCCCAACTTGAAGGTTGCACTTTTTTCAAAGCAAACACATCAGATCACTTTGCCAAATTTTTCATGCCGTTAAAAAACATGAAGACATTTTGCAAATATTTTGTATCTGTTAGTCAAGTCAGCCTTAGTTCAAAATAGGACCTTGTTGCATGCCTGCCTAGAGTGTTTTACCTCAGTATAAATAACGTCGCCGATCTTGCTTACTCAACATCAGAAACAGGAGCAGGCAGGCTAACAGCAGCCTATCACAGCTGCTGGAACCCTCGGCATAGAGTCAGGGTCTGCTAGCTCCTCTTTGAAGCGCTGCCTCTTCCTAGCTGTGTGGCCCTGGACAAATCTCTTCTTTTCTGATGGTTTCCTATATTTCATTTGTAAAATGAAGGAGATGAAGTAAATGCACGTAAGATTCACATAACCGGAAAGGAGGAGGGAGGGACAAAGATGCTTCGAGTGTTTTTAGGCCATGCACTGTGTGAAATGACTCTAACTAATTCTCATAGAACTCCCCAAAATTCCAGGAGTCTATGGAAGAATTGTCAAGTGGACAGATACCAGTGTCACTAGGTTATTAAACTAAGACATGAAAAACTGGATAACGTGAAGTAAAACAATATTACAGTAACTACATCAGTTCTGATTATCTCCTAGAAAGAGAATTTTTACATCCATTAGTTCCAAACCCTTCTTAAAATTATAGATGGGAAACCGAGGCCCCAAAAGCTCACGTGCCTTTCTACTGCTGCTGCATAAAATAGCTCACTAACAGGAGATGAGAACTTACCTCGTTTAATACTAATTTTTATGTCAACCTAAAGTTTCTTTATCTTCATTATAATTCAACATTTCATTCTGCACTGAGGAAAACATAGATCTAAGGCTTGTCTTTATAGAGATTCAGAATTTCTTATTTTGGGGGATGGGTACCGGGAATCAAATCCACGACCTTATGTTTGCTAGGCAGGCGCTTATGCTGTTGTGTTATATCCCTACCCCCAATTCAGAATCTCTGAAACCAGCATATCAGGGAGATTTTCATAAGTGTATGATACATGGGCCCTGACTTTACAAGTCCAGATCCACTAACCAAGTGCTACTAGTATTGGCACTTACTTGGAAGGCTTTTTGTGCAAATATGCTCTATAGCTAGATTCACAGAAGTTGTCAGCCCTCCAGGTGAGAAGTCACATTTGTTTCACTGCCCTAAGAGTCATAGATAGTAAGTTACAGAGTATCATAGTAATAGTGTGTGTATACACACATACACCTATATAATCATGCATCAGAAGGTACACAGAAACATCACAGGTAGCATGCACTCCCAGATCCTGGGTGATGGAGTTGAGTGTAATGACCCAAAACAGCGTTCTCAAAGACTGACCCTGTATCCAAGTAATTCAACGCTACTTTGCCACGGCAGTAAAGCCTTGTTCAGGTTTGATCCTCACTGAAATCCTGATAACTTGTGCCAACAGACTGTGTTAACCACATGTCATTCAACAAAATTAAACCATTATTATACCTCTACTGTAGTTTAGGTAGTCAGGCACTGGAAATATTGTGATGAACAAGATTGTCCATACCTTCTAGGAGTTTTTATTCTAGTGGAGAGAGAGAGAGAGGCACCAAACCATGTTTACGAAACTGAAAAACAAAGGGATAAGTAAGATCATGCTAGGTATTTGCTAGTGTGAAGAAAAATTTGAAAGGACCGAAAATGGAAAAGGAAGGATAAATGCTGCAGGGTATGCATGGTCGTAGAGCCATTTTCTCCAAGGCAGTGATTTTTGAACTGAGATTTGAATATTGAGAGAGAAGCAGCTTTATAAAAGAATAGGGGAGAGTGTTTAGGGCACGGGGATCAAAGCGTGAACTGGCCCTGAGATGAGAAAAAGGAGGTCGGCGCTTCTGCAAGAAGATTATTGGCTAATAATAATGAGCTTTCAAAATCATTATTTCACACATAGAATTGTACATTTATTATTTATTCATCAAAATACACACTATGAAATATTACATGTCTTGGCCTATTGCAGACATAGTCCTTTGGCCTTGTGAAGCCTACATCATCGTAGGGACCACAAGACATAGATAATAAATAGTAATTATCCTGGGGGCAAATAATATAATGTGCCAAAAGATAAATGCGACCACAGAAAGAAAAGAGAGTGAGAGGAGCAGGGAATGGAGGATGGGAGACTACGAAGGGCCTCACTGAGAAGGTGAAACACAGACCCGTCAAAGAATATTGGGGGTTAGCTGTGCAAAGAAGTGGGAAGAAGCATTCTGGGAAGCAGGAAGACATGTTGGAGAGACAGCCAGGGAGCCAGGGCGGGCGCGCAGAGAATGAGGAGAGAAGTCCTAGGAAACATTAGCCTCTTCCTCTGGCAGAAACGGGTAGGCATTATAGGATTCCCCGCTATCATTCTATGATCTGGACAGGCAAAGAAACCAGACTCCTCTCCCAGTGGGCAGAGGCAGTGCCCAGGAAGGTTTGGCTTCCGTGCAGAGGTGAGGCCACGGCCTGTAGCCCCATCACCAGGTCACCAAGGCTCCATAGTTGATATTTGTGGCAAAGAGCTGGCTGGCTTTTCTAGATGCCTGATGTATCAAAGATGAATAGTGTTGCTTCCTTGGGAACATCACTTTATTATTTTTAATGTCACAGCATTTTGACTTTCTAAAACAACAATAACATGCTATTCCCTAGAATTAAAATATAAACACACACCCACAGCCACATAAAAAGAAAGTACCTGAAGCAGTCTATAAAACTTTAAATTTCAGTCAAGCACTAATTTAATCAGGGAAACTTTATCTACAGCGTTTCTGCTGTCTCCATTAAGCATGTTATATGGTCTCGGAGAAGTCTGAATATCTGCAGCCAAAAGGAAGTTATACGCTCCTTTTAACTCCAACAGATGTGGGCATCAAATGTTTATGGGCGTGAAAAAGTCTTTCCATTAAAGGAAACCCTGTCAAGTAGCAGGAGTTTCTTTTATTATGTTGTTTTATGCACAAAACATTTCTTTTGAAATCACTGAGACCACATAAACATGAAAGAAGCAGCATCAAAATTTTCACAACACATGTTTCTCTGGCACTGCTGTTTTTGGCAGAATTTATCCCAGAGTGGTCTGTGAGTTACTGGTTTCTAAGTAACCCCCCAGTTTTGACCTTCCGGGAGCCTCAAGGACAGTGATGCATTGGTCCCCAGAGACTCGCTTTGAAGTTTTCTTTTCCTAAAGTTGTTTTATCCAGTTTTGCCATTTCCTTCTGTAGTCCTTTAGTAAAACACAATTCAGTGGTGTTGAGAGTAACAAGGAAAGAAAACAATTCATTTGTATTTTATTGTTTTAATATCTGGTGTTATTATGACCAGTGCCTTCTGTTTCCGAATGATTTATCTGCCGGTGTTATGTTCTCCAAGCCAAGCAGGGTACGGACAGAGGGTGACAGGTGGGTCAGCTCTCAAGGGAGAATGCGATAGGGCAGGTGGGGAATCCGGACAACGAAATGGTTGTTTTGGTGGTTTCTTGGTTTCATTTTTGTTTGTTTCATTACTGACTGTTCACTTTCCTCTCCAAAGCAGGAGACACTGGATTGCATGCCTCTGGTGAGTTCTAGGCTGGGAAGGGAGTGTCCGGTAGTCTTTATCTTCTGTTAGGCTAATTGTTAAAATAAAAAGGAAAGTAAGAAACATGCACCAGGCAAAGGGAAGGCTCTGGCTGTGCTCCGGTGATGCCCTTCTCAGGAGACCGAGAGCCCTATCTTTCCTCCATGGCCCACGCAGCCTTCACTGTCAGGGCGGCTCTTTGCCTCCCCGTCTTGGCGTGGTTCGGCCCCAGCTCTTCCTGGGGTCCCCATGGCTTGGAGCTTCTCGCTGGGTGTAGCAGTTGCCTGCACATCCCAGTGTGACTGCAGCAGGACCCTGGCTCAGGACACTGCGTGTGCTTTCCCTTACTGTTGTGTGTGGCTTTTGTGCTGAGTTTTAGAGGTGAGGGAACACAGCTGGCAGAGAGCTTATTCTTAGATGAAGGTGCAGTTGCCAGCCCCCGGCGCGCGGTTTCAGTCCACTTCTGACACGCAGCTTGAATCGGTCTCTGCTTTCCTTCCTCAAGGTTTCTTGGGTAAAACCATAAATTTCCCCCTCCCTTTTTTTTGAATCACTGTGATTTCCTGATTAAGAGAATAATGGGGATGGAGTGACCTTCAGATAGTATTTCCTAAGCTCTGCTAAAGTTTTTCCCCCTTAGTGTACCCTGGGTTTCAAGCATTTGATTTGAATTTTTTCTACTCCTTTTCTTCAAGTCTATGACTAAGGAATTTGCATTCTTTAATGATCTTTGGTTTTTCTCTCCAGTTAAACAAGGCAGAACAAATACATTACTCTGATGAATGTCACAGCCCTGCTTTCAGGCAATGCTGCCTTCTAACTTCAAGTGATCTGGCAGTCCAGCTGCTGTTACTGATGCACGTACTTCTGTAACAATAGAGAGCAAGCATCTTCAAACATTTTACCAAAAAGATTCAATACATAGGTTAAGTTCTGTAGGTTGTACGGTTCCTGGCGCAGCAGCTCAGCTCTGCTGTGTTGTGAAGTGGCTGTTACGCAGTACGGAAAGAGGCACGGCTGTGTTCCAATAAAACTTTATCCACAAGAACAGACAGGGGCTGGAGTTGGCCCAAAGGTTGCAGTTTTCTGGCCCTTGGTTTGGATGATGATTCTTGGAGCTTTTGGCTTAGATGATTTCTTTTTGCCCGTTGTTATTTAAAATGTCGCCGAGGGGCCCAGCTCAGGCTTCCCCACCTTCTTTTCTGCAGAACTAATTTTACATGTTGTCTTTCTCTATTTGCCTGACCTATCACCAACAGGGTAGGTAAGACCCATGGAAGAAGTCATTAAAAAAAAAAATGAAAGATGCCTCTGTTCGTACTCTCTCTACTGTGGCTTTATTTTACCGCCCGAGGTTGGAAAGGCAGCTGTCATTTGGTTTCTAGGGCCGCCTCCATTGCCAGCTCCTCCTGTTCAGTCCTGGGCCTGGTTAGAAGAGCACGGTGCCATCCAGCTCTGGCCCTTGGACAATACAGACGTGTGCCGCACTTCTCACCTGATGTGACCCCACGTCAGTCACTTAATGCTATTCTTAGGTATTTATTTATCTATTTATTTGTTTGTTTATGGGAAGAAAAAATAGGCCTGGCAAGGCTGGGTGACTGGCCTAGATCGCACATCGCCTACCCAGCACCCTGGGCTCCACCTCCCACGTGCCGGCTCTAGGGCTGGGATCTGTCCTGGCACTGCTCCTCAACCTGTTCCACTCAGGGTCTGGCTTCTACTGCTCCTGTTCCACATCTTTTTTTCTAGACAGATCATCAGTACATAATGCCAGGCATCACTCTGTGGAGGGAAGAGCAACCTGCTGCTACCCCACACCACCCAGGCTAAGAAAGCTTTAGCGTGTCCACAACTGGGCCGTAATTTGTATGTCTTGCTGCTTGAGCCACTGGTATGTGTGTAACTCTTCCATTGGGCTGCTTTTTTATTAATTTTTTCAGTAAAAAGACAGAAAGAATGATTAGATTCATCTGTATACCACTGGTACAAGCTGCCCCATGGCAGAGTGGTGGTTCAAGTTAAAATATATGGTGATAACTGCAGGGACCAGGGATAGTCAGGGACGGTCTTTAGTGAAGGATTTTCAAACATGCACTCCTATCTATTACAACAGAATCTAGAAAAAAATATGATGTGAAAGTTGAAAGAAAAGTATTAGAGAAGAGGAAGGAGATTGGGGAAGGGGAGGGTAGGATAATAAGGGATAAATAAGATTGAAGCATATTGTATGCATATATGAATTTGTCGCCAGGAAACCCATTGCTCTGTATAATTAGTATGCACTGATTTAGAGAGGAAAGGAGAGGAGAGGAGGGGAGGGGAGGGGAGAGGAGAGGAGAAGAGGGGAAGGGAAGGGAGGAGAGGGGAGAGCAGAGCAGGCCAGAGCTGTCCAAGAATATTGTGGTCAGCTTTGGTTCCAAATGCTCTTGTAAAACAGCTAAATCCTCATGCTTTAGGAACCCTGGGACTGGGTTTCAGGGTCTAGACAGTGAGAGTCTATAGGAGCCCAGGGATCTAAAACAGTATGAGAAGGCAAACACAGAAGTTAATGGCAGTGTTGAAAGCACGTAGTCCATGAAATCTAAGCGGCCAGAGTGGGAGGCCGGAGGTCATTAAGAAGATCGCAACAGGTGAAGAAGCTGGGGAGTGGAGCTAAAAGACCTGAGCTAGTAAGCATGCGCTCCCACACGGGGCAAATGAAGGGAGGGGAGGGGAGTGTGACGGCTTATGATTGTGCCCCCAGGCGTCGTGCCTGCCCTGACTTAATGTGCTCACCGTACGCATTAGAAACAGGCAGGAAAAACCAGTCACCCTAGGCCAGCTGGCCTGTCTGCTTATCTCATTGCAGGAGTCGGACACAAAACTAAGCCTTGATGAAAGCAGACTCATAGGGATCATCTTCTTTCTCGTGTGGTTTTGAGTACAGAAGTTCTTTGGACATGAGCCCCACCCCGCCCCACCACTGAGCTCTTGGCCTCTTTCACTACTGTTCCCTGCAAAATTACCTTAAATACCAGACCCTTTTTTCCTGCAGCCCTTCCTTTCTTCCTTCCTTCTTTCCTTCCTTCCTTAAGTAGAAATGGACTCGAGAAAAAGAGGAATAAGGAATTAAAAGCCAAAGATACTTAAGGAGTCAAGCATAGACTCTTTATTGTAAAGAAGAAAAGTCAAAGGAGTGGAGATAGAGCTGGTAAGCTAGGCATTTGCTAGTGAGATGGGAGCTTGTAGACTTGATTATAGTATAAACACCCTGTTCCCCACAACCCCTCAGTGAATTACTTACTCAAAGGCCCATGTATTCCTGCAAAATCTCACCAAAATGCCTACGGGAAAAATAGCATCTTTGTACAAATATATGCCGGTATTTTCAATTTCACTAATATACATACATAATATGATATAGACATGTGTGTACATCTATAAATATGCACCCTATATGCTCATTATAAAGTTTGCATCTTGTGTCTCACATGAAGCTTTCAAATTTTTCCAATTAAATACCTATGAGTTTAAGGAGAGCACAAAGACTTCTGAACATCAGAATTACACTCAATGATGTATTTTAATTAGCATTATATACAGATTGTTACACTGTTACGCAAAATGTCAGTGAAGATATTTAAGAAGAAATGTCAGGATTTTATAAGTTCATATTAGACATTAATTAGTGACTTTGTCTTCTTTGTTGGAATTTAATTTTATGTATAAAATGATATTGTGACCAAATATTTTATATTTATGGGAAAACTAAGTCCATTTTAAGTTATCTATGTTTGTAGTGTGATTTTTCTTTTCAAATGGAATGTGAGCCCTCCCTCTGAGGAAGAGCTAGGCGTGGGATGCTGTCTTTAAATCATGTCAGCCAGTGTGGGCGTCACAGGCAAAGCTGCCCAATGAAGGTGTTGGTTCCTTGCAATACTGGATCTATTCAGGCGATTGTTGTTCTTGTATTCTTGCCTAAATTAAGAATGTAAACACATTTCTGGGCATGGTGGCACATGCCTGTAATCCCAGCCCTTGGGAAGTTGAGGCAGATGGATCACTACAAGTTCAAGGCCGGCCTGGGCTACAAAGTGAGTTCAAGGCCTGAACTTCATAGTGAAATCCTGCCTCAAAAAGATGAAAAAGAAAAATAACATAAACACATATAAAATATAAAAATCAAAAAGTCTTACAGTGTTAAAATGCACATCCAGTTACTTATACATGCATATATGCATAAATGCCTAAGACTTTTATTGATTTGATTGCAAAACAAACTTCATGAGTACTACAGAGCTAACAAATTTCCAGTCCTTTAGAAAAGAAGTGGGCAGTGTTCGATGCTTTTCCCATCCATGAGATAACTTGCTAGGAACTCAAACAATGCTACAATAAACATGTTGCATATTTTGTTAGCACTTCATCTAGATGCTCTTCTCATCGTGTGCAGTGTATATCTTAAAGAATACTGATAATCGGAGCCACTTATTGAGAGCTAATTTTCACGCCAGGCTCTAAGTTCAGTCTCTGATGCTCTGCTTGTGATTACTGGTCATTTACTCTTCTCCGCCTTGAGTAGATGCTTTTATCACCCCCATTTTAGCGATAAAAAGTTTGCAGACTTGCTCTGATTCCTTGGAGTTCCCTGGGCATACAGTAATAAATAATTTAATACTATAGAACCTGTTTTAAAAGTACCACTCCTCACAGTGTGTTCTTATTTATACTCCAAATTATGCAGACAGTTATGGTATTTCACATTTTCATAGCACAGTAGGTAAATAAAACTATTGGATTATTCATCTTCATTTATTACAAATACTGTATGAAAAGGCCTTCTGCCTATTCTCATTCAGCTTGCCCATAGGAGTGACTGCCATTTTATAAAATTATGTAGAAAATTGTAGCAGGCATATACTTTCTGATCTGTTGATTCACATAATGTTATTTAGGAGTTACAGGAGTTCTTTCACAAACTACTAAAGGTTTCCTGCAGAATTTTTTATTCTGTAGTGGATGTCTCCTTCAGACAAGTGAGTTTTTAAGCTGGTTTAAACTGTTTAAAATAGGGCCAAGTGTCCATTCTGTGCTCACACGTCGATTACAAATGAATGCGCCCACCTACCCTACATTTCCAAGATTTCTTTGGGGAGACACAGAGAGCAGGGGACCAGCCACTGGAGACTGCGGAAGGGTTAATTTGAGGAGGTTAGCAGGAAGCACTAGTTTTTTACTCAAGATTGAGTTTTATAAGGTCTACCAGCTTTATACTTTACCACCAATTCTTTTTGCAGTATTTTTTTCAAATCTTGGGGTTTTTTGTTGTTGTTGAGTCACCTGACCTTTTTTCCTCTCATCACAAGAGACATTGCTTTTTAACAAGAAACAACAAAAGGCACAGAAAAGAATAAAGACCGATAGTGAAACACATCAACAGGTTTTCTTTTCCGAGCACCATTTTCAGTGCCCTGTATAGCTCTTTATAACAGGCCCTACGTGAAAAGGAGGCGGAAAAGAGGCTTCACATGATTAAGAAAGGATAAGAATTGAAGATCCTGAAAAGTGTAATAGGAAATGAAAAAATGGAAACAGAAAAAGAAAAGGGATTCTTTTGTTGGCCAAAATGTTATTTCCATGGCTTACTTACGACACTGACTTCTTGCGGTCGTTTCTTACTTCCTCAACCTACATTTGGTTGGTAAAAAAGTATCAGTATGATCAGCCATGAACCAATATTGGCTAAGGAGACCACTGCTTGGTTAACTGTTGCTTTTTTAGTGAAGAACCAAATGTATTGGAAATAACTAAGGTGTTTTAAATTTATCCCTTTAGTTTTAGGGTGGGCAAAAAGTTTCTCATTTCTTCCCTAAGGAGGCTGTTAACTAGAGTTGTAATTTCATTTTCATCATAAACCCAACCGATTTGATTTCTTTTTCTTCTAAATGCAAAAATAAGCTAAGGCCAGCAAAAAGCCATAATTGGGTCACTAATTAAATGTCAGGCATCTGCTGCCTGGTACCGTGGAGTATTGAGGGCTTACTCGTTGAGAGAAATGAAATCATAAACTGTTGTTTGCAGCTGTGTATGGGAAAGGGCTGAGGAGGACAGCTGAAGCATTCATTGCTGGGTAGAACTTTTGATTGATGTCACCCCAAGATTCATGGTGATAAATGATTGGGAAAGACAAATAAATGAATGGTGCCAGACATCGTGCCTCTTTGGACTAGGTGGCGTGCGTCCTCACTATTCTGTGGGTTAAAGAACAAAACTTGTATGAGCAGGCAGCCCCCATCTAGGCACCTGGGATGAGGTGCACCTGGCAGGCCAATCTTAGGAGGCGCAGGCCAGGACCCAGGAGAAGAAAAAGAGGGATGCCATCTTTTGTCAGAGGAGCCTGAGAGCAGACTGTGGGATCGGGTTAATGAAAGACCCGGGCAACAGCCATTTTGGAGAAAGTGTGGTCTGGGCACAGTGATTCAGAGGCTGAGAGGAGGCGTGGACGGGCAGCTCTTTCCAGCAGTTGTGCTGTGAGGAAGGGCAGTGAAGGAGCACAGTAACTGGCCAGGAAAAGGGGGTGAACCAGACATTCATGGGGCTCATGGGGATGGCAAAAGGTCAGGGAAGTCTCTGACCCTGTGGTCCTGAAATCTAATAAGATGACAATGTCTATGTTTTTACTGTTTTCTAAGCACACAAGTAAATTATTATTAATCTCTTTTCCTCATTCAAAGTGTGGCTTGATTTCTTTCAACAACTTTGACTCCTGATTATGTGATTTTTAATTAGCTTTAAGTAACTACATATTTCTTGCACCATGCAATATATGAACATACCGGTATAGGTAATGCTGTGGCTATGGAGGGCTTCTAGATTTTAGGAAACAATGGCATGGATCTGAAAGACGAGCTATAACCAGCTTAATGAGTCTGTGCTCATCTTTGTTTACTTCTCACTGAAGCAAACTGTAGGGCTTGATGAGGACCAGAAAACCTCCCCTCTCAAAACTTCCCCTCATAGGGAGGAGGCAGGAGTCTCTCCTTCAGTTGTCATTCGAGAAGTCCGCACATCTTGCACAACCAGGAATTTCTATCTTACATCCATGACATTTATGGGGCAAATTATACCTCAAAACCATATTGCAGGTTAACAGTCAGCCTCACAAGAGAACGTATGAGATGAAATGAAATTTCCCTTGCATTTCCCACATGACCTTGGGTAAGGTTCTTGGCTATCATCTCCCACTTCGTGGAGGCTCCTTTGGATGTGAAGATGATAATATTAACCACTAGAAATGTTTTGAAAAGGCGTTCTGCACATTAAAGTTTCTAATTATCCTTCTTCAAGCCAGCATCAGTGCTGATTATTAAACACTTTTATAATCCTAACTGGCCTGATTTTTTTTTCAACTCAGTCCTTCAAATTACCCCTTTGCAATAATGAATCCTCCCTACAGCATTTAATTCTGCTCACACAAAGAGAAATACCACTGCTTATTCATGAATGCTACTGAACAAAAATTCTATATTTATTTCATGTTCAGGCTATAAATATCAGAAATTTATGGATGATGGTTTCTTAAGAAATAAGCACTATAGGCTCTGAAATGACTGGCAGTTCTATTATAAGAGACTTTGAACAAGCTTTAAGGCAGAGACTCCTGCAAAAGAATTTATGCACTTTGCCAACTGTAAAGTGGCACTGTGCTGAAATATCAGAAACTTACTTGTTCTAAACATGCTATGATAGTTACGGGTGAATTCTAGAGTTTTTTTCTCTTACAGTCTAAGCAGTCTTCGGAATCATTGATCTGGTGATTAGCTATAACATTTTCCTAATTAAGGAAAAATCCACCCAATCATCTCTATCGCAGCATCCTCCAAAAGCTGGTTTTGAATGTCAAAAGTGATGGACTCCAACCAAGCTTCAAGGAAATGACCCACTTAACATTCAAATATAATCACCAAAAGTAAGTCTTGGTTTACTCGAATATTAGGAAATGGTTATTTCATAAAGAAACACATAGATTTTTGCCAATTTTTAAATGTTTTTAAAATTCTGCATATCACCTAGCTACCTCCCTTTTCTTCCTCTTTCTTTCCATCAATCATAAGATGTTTGAATGTAAAGTTTTAATTGGTAGAACCAACTGGTACATCTTTGCTTGAGCACATTGACATATTAAAAATAAATGCACCGTTAAAGATGTAATTTGTGTTTCAGTTAGAATTTGAGGCATGAATTTGCTATCCAACAACTAGCTGTCTTACCTGTCTTCTGTTTAGGTCACCCTGGTCTGTGGACAGAGTCATACATTTGCATGAGTTCTACTGATGTGTACCAAATATCTATGTTGTATAGCTGTGATGATAAAGCTATTTCAAATCCTTTCCAACGTATCTTTGCCTCTTATCTTTAGAAGTGAAAGTAGAGATTTTCTTTTCAGTGGAGTTTAAGTCTTTAAAATGCATACCCTTTTGAAAGACAAAACTTCGTTTCACAGCAAACTTGAGAGACAACTGCAGAGATCCCTCATGTATTCCCTACCCAACACATGCATAGCTTCCTCCCTTAGCAACACCACCATCAAAATCATACAGTTGTTAAAACCTCTAAGTCTATCCTGTCACATCCCCATCACCTAGAGTCTATCTACAGTTTGCATTAGGATTCATCCTTGCATCTCCTGTGGGTGTAGACAAGCGTCTAATGACAAACCCACCTTAAGGCACTGTACAGACTATTTTCACTCCCTAGAGTTCCTGTGTTCTCAGCTTTCATCATTCTCCCTGTCCACCTTGTAGACACTGTAGTTTTATTTTATTCTCTCCATAGTTTTGCCTTTTCCAGAATCTCATATACTTGGAATCATACCAGATACCGATTTTTGGAAAGGCTTCTGGTACTCACTAACATGCATTTAAAATTCGTCCAATGTCTTCTCATGGCTTGATAACTCAGGTCTTTTTAGCACCAAACAACATTCTGTTGACTTGATATAAAATGTTTTATTTACTCATTCAACTAATGAGTGACATTTTTGCTGCTTCCAAGTTTTTGCCACTATGGATAAAGCTGCTCTAAGCACCTATATGCTAGTTTTTGTGTGCACCTAAGTATTATTTTCTTTGAGTAAATACTACGAAGCATGATCACTAGATTAACGTGATAAGGATATGTTTACTTTAGTAAGAAACTGTCAAACTGTTTTCCAATATTCTGTGTAGTGTTTTCAGTTCCCACCAGCAATAAATGAGAGTTTCTGTTGTTGCACATCCTAATCAGTATTTGGTGTTGACATTGTTCTAGATTTTGGCTGTTCCAATAGATGTATAATGGAATCTCATTGCTTTAACCTACATTTTCTTGCTGACGTATGATGTAGTGCACCTTTTCATGTGATTATTTGCCATCTCTAGTTCTTATTGGATGAGGCATCTTTTATCCATTTTTTTAACGAGGTTCTTTGTTTCCTTATTGTTAATCTTGAAGAGACTGTTGAATATGGATACTAATCCTTTTCAGATCTGTCTTTCAAAAGTGTATTTTTTAGTCTCTCACATGGCTTTTCATTCTCTTGACATTGTCTTTTCAGAGCAGAAAACTTTAATTTTAATGAAGTCCTACTTATCAAGTATTTCATTCATGGATCACACCTTTGGCAGTGTATCAAAAACCAAAACATTGCCATGCCCAAACTTTTCTCATTTTCTCTTATCTTTCAGGAGTTTTGTCACTTTACAATTTTTTTAGTATGTCTGTGACCCATTTGAAGTTAATGTTTGTGACACCTCTAAGGTCTGTGTCTGGATTTTGTAAGTGTAAGCATGTGGATGTGGATATGTTCTAGTATCATTTCTTGAAAGGCTGTGTCTGCTGCCTAGTGTTGCCTTTGCTCCTTTGACAAAAATCAGTAAACAATATTTTTGTTTATCTGTTTCTTGGATCTCTATTCTGCTGCACTGAGCTATTAATTTTTTTAACCAATATCACACTCTTGATTACTGTAGATTTACAGGAATTCTTCAAGTCAGATAATGTCAGTCCTCTAACTTTGCTCTCCTTTAATATTCTTTTGGGTATTCTGGGTCATTTGGTTCTCCACATAAACTTTACAGTAGAATTTTTAAAATTAAAATTTTACTAGAATTTTGATTGGGAGTTGAATCTGTACATCTAGTTGGAAAAAACTAGCATCTCAACAAGATTGAATATTCTATTTATGAACATGGAATATCTCTGTATGTGTTTAGATACTTTATTTCTTTCATCAGAATTTTACTATCCTTATATAGATCTTGTAAACATTTTATTAGATTTTGACCGAAGTATTTCATTTGGGTATGTTAATGCAAATGATGTGATTTTTAACATCCAAGTTCACATGGTCACTGCTAATGTAAAAAAGCAATTGAGTTTTATAATATGAATATTTTACATCCTGAAAATTTCCTGTAATCTCTTATTACTTTCAGGAAGGTTTTTTTTTTTTTGTTTTTGTTTTTTTTTTTTTCCTATTCTTTTGGATTTTCTACAAAGATGATCATGTTAAGACAGCCTTCTTTCTTCCCAACTAGGATTTCCAATAGAATGTTGGAAGGAATAGCAAAAGGAGATGACCTTACCTTATTTTTTATTTTAGCTGTAAGTGTTTGGTAGCTATTCTTTTTCAAGTTGTGACAGTCTCCTCTATCCTACTTTATGAAGCACTTTATTATGAATAGATACATGGGTTTATCAAATACATTTTGTCTACCCTTGTAATATGATTGTGTGATTTTTTTTTTATCCTACTGATGCACTGAATTGCATTAGTTTATTTTTGAATGTCAAACCAGCCTTGCCTACATGGAATAAGTTCCACTGGATTATTGTATATAATTTACATTATTGGATTCAATTTACTAATATTTTTATTTAGGATTTTTGCATCTATACAAGTGAGATACTTTGATCTGCAGGTTCTTTTTAATGAGTATCTGATTTTGGTATATAGTATTTGGTTTTGCTTACCTTACTTATAAATGAATACCCTAATTATAAATGAATATGGAGATATTCCCTCTGACTCTATCTTCTGAAAAAAATTACAGCAAGGTGGTATAATTTCTTTCTTAAATGTTAAGTTCTCCCAGTGAATCTTTCTGGAACTCATGCTTTTAGTTTTAATACGCTATTAATTATGAATTCAACTTCTTTAATAGATATTAGCTCGTTCCTATTGTCTATTCCTTACTGTGTGAATTTTGACAAATTATGTCCTTAAAGGAATAGGTTCATTATACTAGGTGTATGATGGAGAATCTTTTAGAGGAGAGTACTGAAACTGTAAGCCAATACCCACTTATTTATCCCAAAGTGCCAACATTACAATTAAACCTGAATACTGAGATTTCAATTTAGGAAAAACAACTCATATATTAATATAATTTGTCTTAAAAGAAAAATAAGTACATGCATGCCATATGTTTACCACCACTTACATAGATGATCAAATTTGTGGCTGTAGGTGTTCATGGTATTATTTTATTGTCCTCTTAGTGTCCATAGGATCTGTAGGAATGCGCCTCTTTAATTTCCAACATTAGCAATTTGTATCTACTCTCTTTTTTCTTAGTCTGTCAAGAGACTTATCAATTATGTTGATCCTTTTAGAGAGCCAGATTTTCATTTCATTATTCATTTTACCTATTGATTTTTCTGTTTTAAATTTCACTGATTTTGATTCTGATTTTTTAGTGTTTCTTTTTTCCACCTTCTTACTTTGTGTTTAATTTGCTTTTGTTTTTCTAGTTTACTAAGTATTGAATTATTGATTTTATTTTTTCTTTTATTAAGTTTATTGGTACAATTTAGATATACATAATGATCACATTTATCCTAGGGAATTTGTACCTGTGTAAGATGTATCTCGATTCATCTTTTTCCCAATCCCCTCCATTCCCTTCAATCCCTCTTCTCCTCATTTGCAAAGCTTTGTTTTCATTCTATTCTTCTTTTATCATTTTTTCTTTACCATTCTTTCCTTTCTCCTCTCTACTCCCTTGTCCCTCTTTCCTTTTGAATAACTTCTTCCTATTTCACAATCTCTATTGTACATTTTGGTCCTTATTTACTCTTTAAGTTTCTCATACCAGGGATACAATTCTGTATTTACACGTATATCCAATTTCACTTGAGTATTGTTTCAATGTGCATCCATTTATCTACAAATGTCTCAAATGTATCCTTTTTATGGATAAGTAGTACTCCATTGTATAAAAAACACATCTTTTTTATCCATTCTTCACTTGATGGACATTTGGGTTGTTTCCAAAATTTAGCTATGTTAAACTGTGTCACTATAAACATGGATACACATATACTGCTGTTGTATGATGTTTTTAATTCTTCCAAGAAAATACCCAGAAAGAAAACAGCTGGATCAAATTCTAGTTTTCTGTGGTATTTCCACACTGATCTCCACAGTGGCTGCACCAGTCTATACTCCTACCAACAGTGGAGAACCATTCCTTTTTCTGCACAGCACCTCCAGCATTTGTTATTGGTTGCTTTCTTGATGTAGCCATTCTTTCTGGAGTGAGATGGAATCACAGTGTTGTTTTAGTTTTCATCTCTTGAATGACCAGTGTTGTTGAACATTTTTCATGTATTTATTTGCAGTTCATACTTCTTCAGAGAAGTGTGCATTCATCTCCAATGCCCATTTTTGACATGGGTCTTTAAATTTGAAGGGTCTGATTTTTTTTCAGTTCTTTGTATGTTCTCAATATCAGTCCTTTGTCTGAGGCACAACTGGAAAAAATTGCCTCCCACTCTGTGGTTTGTCTTTTCACTCTATTCCTGATTCCTTTTGCTATGCAATAGCTTTTTAATTGAATAAGATCCCAATTGTTGACTTCTTTGTAGTATTGCCCATGCAGTCTGAATTTTCTTCATAAAATCTTTGACTACACCTATGTCTTCAATGAGTTCTATCTATTGCCTCTTCCAGCAGATTTAGTATTTCTATTTTATTATTTAGATATTTGATTCATTTTGATTTTAGTTTAGTGCATGGTGAGAGACATGGGTCTAGTTTTAGTCTTTGGCATGCGGAAAACCAGTTTTTCCAGCATCATTTATTAAGAGGCTATCTTTCATCCAATGACCGTGTTTGGTACTTTTGTCAAAGATATGGTAGCTGAGTGTGTCTGGAGTTGTTTCTGCATCTTCTGATCAGTCGAATTGATCCTCAGCCCTGTTTTTTGTTTGTTTGTTTTGCTTTGTTTTGCTATTGCCATTGCCATGGAGTTTTTTGTCACAGTAGCTTTGTAATATGATTTCAAGTCACGGATTGTCATGCCCTTTTTCTTCCGTTTATCGACTGGAATTCTTTTTGCTATTTTAGGTCTTTTCTGATTTCAAATGAATTTTATGAATGTTTTCGCTAGTTCTATGAGGTCTTTTGATCAGGATTGCATTAAATCTGTATTTAGGGAATATGGCCATTTTCACTATGTTGGTTCTTTCTACCCATTAGCAAGAGATATCTTTCCATTTCCTGATATCATCTTCAATCTCCTTTTTCAGGGTACTGTAACTTTCAGTGTATAGATCTTTTAGTTCCTTTGTTAGAATGGTTCTTACATGTTTCAGTTTGGTGGGGGGTGCTACTCTGAAAGGTATTTTTTCCCTAATTTCTCTCTCAGTGAGTTTGTTGTTTGTGTACAGAAATGCTATTAATTTTTGAGTGTTGATTTTATATCCAGTTATGTTACTGAATTCAGTTATTAAATATACAAGCCTTTTGGCAGAGTTGTTGGGCTGTTCTATGTAAAGCATCAGGCCAACAGCAAGCAATGATAATTCAGCATCTTCCTTTCCTATTTTATTTCATTTTCTTGTCTAATTGCTCTGGCTAGTGTTTCCAGAACTATATTGAATAGGAGCGTTGATAGTGGATATCCTTATCTTGTTCCTGATTTTAAAGTGAAAACTTTCAGTTCTTTGACCATTTAGTATGATGCTGTTTGTTTGCTTGTCATAGTTGGCTTTTATCAGATTGAAATAAAGACCATTTTTTCTAATTTTTTGTAGACTTTTTATCACGAATGGGTATTAAACTTTGTCAATTTTTTTTGTGCATCTATAAAGATGATCATGTGATTTTTGTCTTTGCCTCTGTTGTTATGGTGTGTTACATTTATTGATTTGCATAGGTTGAACCATCCCTCCATCATTGAGATGAATCCTAATCTTCTTTATGACTTGCTGCATTCTGTTTGCCAGTATATTTTTAAGGATTTTTACATCTATGTTCATTAGGGAAAACAGCTTACAGTTCTCTTTTTTGGTTGGGTCCTTCTCTGGTTTTGGTATCAGGGTAATGCTTGATTCCAATAATAATTTGGGGAGTGTTACTTTCCTTTAAATTTCATTAAAGAGTTTCAGTAGTACTGGCATTAGACCCTTTCTAAATTTCTTGTAGAATTCACCAGTGAATCCATCAGGACATAGGCTTTTCTTTGTTAATAAGTTTTTAATTACATTTTCAACTTTATTGACTGATATTGAGTTATTTAGAATTTTTATATCTTCTTGATTCAGTTTTCAAATTCATGTGTATCTAGGAATCTGTCCATTTCTTCTGTGTTTTCCAAATTATTAGGGTACAGATTCTTAAAGTAGGTGTTGATGATCTGCATTTCCACAGGATCTATTGTGATTTCACCATTTTCATTGCTAATTGCATGAATCTGAGTCTTTTCTTTCCCCTTTTTTTTTTTTGATAACGTTAGCTATGGGTTTATCCACTTTATTTTATTTCTAAGAACCAACTCTGTGATTCATTGATTCTTTGTATTATTTTCTTAGTCTCCATTTCATTAATTTCTGCTCTTTGTAATTTCTTCCTTCATACAAGCTTTGTGTTTGACCTGTTCTTCTTTTTCTAGAAATTTGGTTGCTTATTTGAACTCATTCTGTTTTACTGGTGTGAGAATTCACCATTATAAATTTCCCACTTAGGGCTGTTGTTGTTGCATCCCATAAGTTCTGGTAAGTTGTATCAGCATTATCATTTAATTATAGATAATATTTAATTTCTTCTTTAGTTTCATCTGTGATCTATTGTTGTTCAGATGGGGGTTATTTAATTTCCAGGTGTTTATGTAGTTTTGTGATTTCTTTTGCCATTGATTTCCATTCTCATTGTACTATGGTCAGATAACATGCATGGAATTTCAATTCCTTTTCTTTTAGTTAAGCATGTTCTATGGGATATTATGTGGTCTATTTTGGACAATGATCATTGTGCAGGTGAGAAGAATGTGTATTCTGATGTTGTAGGGTGGAACACTTGTAGACATCTACTAAGCCTATTCATTCACAGGTTTGGTTTAGCTCTGATATGTCTTTATTGAATTTTTGTCTAGATTTATTTGTGATAGTAGGGAATTGAGGTCCCCCATTACACTTGTGTTAGTGCTTATTTGATTTTTCATGTCCATTAATAATTATTTTCTGTAGTTGTCACATCAGTATTTGGTGCATATATATTTATGATTGTTGTCTCTTCTTCTTGTGGTTTTCCCTTTAAAAGTATGCAGTGACATTCTTTTTCTCTCTTGATCAGTTGATCAGTTTTGCCTTGAAGTTCACATTGCAAATAAAATAGCTAACTCTGCTTTTTTTTTTTTTTTGAGGTCTTGTTACATGGAGTATTGTTTTCCACTCTTTAAATTTCACCTATGAACTGCTTTTGAGTTTAAATATGTTTCTTATATGCAACATATTTTTGGATCTTGCTTCTTGATCCATTGTGCCTGTCTGGGGTTTTTTGTTTTGTTTTGTTTTGATTGGTTAATTGAGAGCATTAACATTGATGGTTATAACTGATATGCATTCATTTATCCTTCTCATGTTATTTTCCTGTGGTTGTTACCCTCTGTTTAGTTGCTTGCCCTGCATAGTTGCTTCTTTCTTTTGGTGTTCTTGGAATTGTGATCTTTATTATCTCTTCTTAAAATATGCTTTATAGCATTTTAGAGAGCTTATTTTGGTGGTCATGAATTTCTTCATTGTTCTTTTTGATGGAAATATCTTATTTCTTGGTTGATTTTGAAAGAAAGTTTTTCAGAATACATCACTGTGGGGTGGAAGTTGTTTTCGTTTAGAGGTTGCAATGCTTCATTCCATGTTCCCCCTGATTTAAGGGTTTGCATTGAGAAGTCTGCTGTAACTCTAATGTGCTTTGCTTTATAGGTGATTTGTTTCCTTTTTCCAACTGTTTTTAATACTCTATTCTTGTGCTGAAATGTCGATTATTTTAACCATTGGTGTAGAGTTATTTTAGTCATGGCTATTTGGAGTTCTGTGTGCCTCATTTATTTGTATGTTAAATTCTTTAACTACATCTTGGAAGTTTTCTGCCATTACTTCTATAAAGAGGTTTATTATGGTGTTTGCACTATCTCAGGCTTTCTCTTTTACTTCAGTCAAACTTATGTTGTTCTTTGGATCATCTTGCAGCTTTTGGATTGATTTTCCATGATCTCTTGTTATTTTTAAGATATCTTTCTTTTCATGGTCTCAAACTATAATCCTGTCTTCTAGACCTAATATTCTATCCTTGTCTTCATTCAATCTGTTACACAGACTTTCAGTGGAATGTTTAATCTGGGTATCTGTTTGGTTCTGTTTCATGGATTCCATTTCTTTCCTATTTGGGCATTCCTGATTTCCATCATTTTCCTGAGCTCTTTTTTTATTATTATTATCTGTGTCTACTCTAGATTTATAGAGCAAATCTTCATTTTGAGATTCATTTCATTTTTTAACTGAGAGATTATTTTTCTATAGCCTTATCCATATTTTTTCATTTCTGCTTCTATCATTTCAGAAAGTTCCAGTGTATAGCTTCCAATTTCCTCTAACTCATTGTGCTCTGGATATGTCCTGGGTGGGGTAGTGGTCTGGGGTTTCAATTTGCCTCTGCATCTTCTCATTTTCTATTTTCTATTTTATTTTGTTTTCTGTGTTGACACATGTTGATTTCTTATGATAGGTAGCTTTATCACTAGTATCAAGGCTTCCCTAGGAAACATCTATTCCTCAGAGGTGTATTCTATGTATAGTTGGTTCTTGGTTTTTGTGCCTACCCCAAGAACCTACCTTCCCAATTTATTAAGGATAAGAAGTTGCTATCTATTTGGCTCAGCACTTAGTCTTTTGGTACTGGGCTGTGGTGATGGTTATGAGCCCAGACAATCACGGTGTTGTCATACAAGGGAAAAAAACTGATTACAACATGTATGGTATCTTTGCCAAAGTTAACCATTGTTGTAGAATTATTTTAATCATGACTATTTGGAGTTCTTTGTGCCGCATTTATTTGTATGTTAAATTCTTTAGCCATGTCTGGGAAGTTTTCTACATTACTTCTATAAAGAGGCTTATTATGGTGTTTGCACTATCTCAGGCTTTCTCTTTTGCTTCAGTTAAACTTATGTTGTTAGCAATAACAATAGCATCAAGCATAGCCAACAACCGACAAACAGTAATAACTATTAATTTGGTACCTTTAACCACAGGAGCATGTTCTACAGTAATGTAATAAATCCAGCACATACCAGGAGCTTCTATGCAATGAGTTTCCCCTTGACAGGGTGATTTTACTGTGTGAGTGTGTGTAGGGGAGGGATTAATGGGGATAGAGGACAAAACAGAGAGATGAGTGAGGAGAAATATAGTAGAAGCAAGTGTATAGGGCAAGGGTTGATCACCCAAGTTTGGGAAACTTGAGAAGAAGGACAGGAGAGGGAGAATGAAAGTGAAAGCAAAAAAAATACTGAACTGAACCAGGAAGACAAGAGGCAATGCTTACTAACATGAAAATACCATAAAATCAAGACAGATAGTTGAGGAAAGAGAGAAAGAAAGAAGATGAATAGAACAAAATAAAAATAAAGCTAAGAAACCTAAATAGTCAACAAAGCAAAACAAAACAAATGAACTCAAACCAGACTGAGAAAGGAAAACCAATCAAATGAAGAAAGAAAAACAAAAATAATAAAATCCCTCTGCTGTCCACAGTTCTGTGACAGAGTCCAAGTCTGATCCCAGAAATGTGCTTTGTAACCTTGCCAAGTTTGCAATAGGATTTGTGCAGGGTATGGATCTGATCTTTCCTCTGGGTATGGGGACTGGGTCTGGTCTTCAGTTGATGATGTATTGGATGTTCACTTCTCCTTACCATGATTGTCTCCATGACTGTCTCCCATTTGCTGCCTCATTCTCAGGTAAAAAAAAGCCTGGGGTTTCTCCCAGACCTGTGTATGGTTGGCTTCTTCTGGACCTTCCTCTGTTCCAAACCACTAACTCCTCTTATATGCTAGTTGTAGGATAGAGGGAGTGCCCTTGTCCTGTTGTAGGCCAAGGCTGCTTGCCTGCACACACTCGTAATGCCAGCTACACAAGAAGATCAGGGACAAAGACCACAAGTTTGAACCCAGGTTGAGCAACTAAGTGAGATCTTGTCACAAAATAAAATGATAAAAATAAGAAGAGCTGGAAGTGTGTCGAGGTCCTGAGTTCAATCCCTAGTACAGAAAAAAGATGAACAATTTAAAAATTCATATTTAACTATACTAACAAGTATAATGGTGACAATAACAACAGCTGCTGGCACTGTATAATGGTCACTGTTTGTCAGCATAGTTCACAACTTCTTATGGGAAACAACTCATTCAGTCCTCATGAAAATCCTATAGAGTTGAAATTTTCATTCTCTCCCTTTTACAGATGAGAGAACAGTATTAGTGAGAGAGAAATGACTCATCAGGGTCACCAGTTAATAAGAGAAATAGAGTTAATACTCAAATTTGTTGGTGTCTTGTGCATAGTCTTAACTGACGTTCAGGTGTAGCCTGCCCATAACCCTATCTATTCCACATATACACAAATGCCCAAATGGCTATGATAACAAGGGTCTAAACCAAGGGAAACATGTATATTTTGTTTTCATTCACTTATATTTTTGTCTTAGTTACTCATTTGAATTCAAGTTCTGTCTCCTTGACACATTGGATGCAGACACATATGTAAAATATTAAGGCCTTTAGGATGATTAATGGGATACAGCTTTCAAGGAGTGCTACCTAGTCAAGATGAGATGTATAAGAACCAAGAATATGATAGGACAGGTGTTGTTTAGGCAGTGCAATAGGAACATGGAGAAAGATTAATTCATTCTGATTGGTCTGAGGACAGGAGATCAGGAATACCAGGCAAATTTTTCAGAGTGAGTTTTGAAGAATGAATAGAATTTGACATGTGAGAAAGTAGGTTATGAGGTGTCAGTGCTCTGTGCGAAGGCACCCAAGCCTGCAATACATCAGCATGCTGAGTAAGAGTGCAGGACTCATTTAAAGAATGATCCAACAGAAAAGACCATGATAGAAGGCCCAGGTCAATGTAAATCCAGCCAATAGAGTTCTATGGGACTTGAAATCATAATCCAACGTCATAGCCTCCTCCATATCCAAAGGAGCCACCTGACTGATGAAAGCTGACAAAGTACATGGCAGAGAGGTACGCAGAGGGACTGAGAAGCTAGAATACTGAAATGGAGCATCTGGCTATCACTGGATTCACATGTAGTTTTCCATTGTCATGAAAATAGGAATGATGAAGTCAATGTCAAATAAGTTCAAGGTGATAAAAAATTTTTTTCTAGGAAAGGGTAGGGAATTAAAGAAACATCCTCTGCATAAGGTATTTTTTCTGATCCATATACAGTCAAAGTATTTTGTTTCCTGGAAGTAGAGTGAATAAATAGAATGACTCCAGAAGACAAAAATCATCTTAACAAGACGTGTTATGCCCATTTCTTCTTCCACTTATATAATTCCTGGGAAATGTTTGTATGCAACCATTTTCTTTACTTAGTTTACTGCACAGACATACCTCTGCAAGTGTTTTCTTTAATGTATCTAACCTCTTTTCTATAGTTCAAATAAATAGATTCAACTCTACTAATTTTTCATAATACTTTCAATTATAATAGCAAAATGTCTCAACTCTGGAAAAATATACCAATAACTATCTTGAATTGTAACAAAAATAAAAGTAAGAGTTTTAACTGATCAGTTTGAATTTTTTAATTGAAATATATGTGCACAAAAGCCCATGATGTCACCACTAATGACTAATTTATTTGTTTGTCTGACTCATAATAAGGATGGGGGAATGTTTTAATAAAGATGAATTGCTTTTCATAAGAACTAAAATCCCTTTAATTTAGTTTAATAGAAGCCTTCAAACTGGCTGCTTCTGCAGAAGAAATCCAGTAGTTGATTCTTTCAGAAGTTTCATGCCAGATTTCAACTCTTTTTATGAGAAATCAGAAGGGCTTTGTTAACATGCTCAATTTCATTTGGAACAGTTTTAACTTTTGGGAGTCAGCTCAATAAATAGAACTGACTGCTTTTAACCTAGAACAATGATATACTGCATTGGAATATGCCACTGGCTAAATGGCTAGTTTTTCTTCTTATACTGGTAGGAGTTGGTGGAGCATCTTAGGGTCAGTTTCTCTGTTCGATTTTGACTATGTATTTGCTTAATCACCTAATAGAGTTACAGGAACAAGCTGACTACCAAGGCCCCCTTGCTACTATTTTGCTTGAAATGAGGCAGTCATTCCTCACCCCTAGCGTCATAGCTAGAGACTAAATCAGTGTAGACTATATATCTCCCAGTGACACCTCAAAGAGTACCCTAAATCTCCATATGTATTTAATATATTTTTATTGAACACTATGGGCAGAGGATCAATCAGGGTAGACTAAGTAACATCCCATGATCCCCAAAGGAGTAATCAAAATCCCCTTTTTTTATTTAATAGTATCTTTACTAAACACTTATTATGCTATTTAAACTACAATAAACCCTTGAGGTTTGTGTGTGTGTGTGTGTGTGTGTGTGTGTGTAAGAGATGTAGTACCAAGCTAGAGAGAAAGAATTCTGGGAATTGGAGTGCCTGAGGTTATTGGCCATTTATTAGCTGAAATTTATCTTATTTGAGTGTCTTTTTCATTGCATGGGAATCATACCATCTACAGGAATAGCTATTGTGATGACTGAAGAAAATAACAAACGAGATAGGTGCATTGTAGATGCTCCAGAACTTATTGGTCTCTCCTTCTTTGTACATTATGAGTTGACCATCATGGGAGTGACCTATATTCATACTCAGACAAGAATGCAAAGGAACCTTGAGCAAGTGTGACATTATGTGTAATAAACATGGAATATTGCGAAGAGAAGTCTTGTGGGAAATGAGTGCCAAGGGCATTGCTGTTTCTCAGAGAAGAGATGATGAGCTGAGGCTCTGAAAATGTGCCACAATTTGAGTTTGACCTTAAGAGGTGTTAGATTCTAGTTTTTAATGAAAGAAATGAGAAGAAAACCCTTGTTGAATAAAGAATATTAGCAACATCTTGGGGGTTGGACTGTACATGTCACTTGACAACAAGAACTAAGCTTCTAACTTGTATATAGAAGTTAAAATGCCTTATTTATTCATAAGAGTCACAAAAGATTTTTGGAGTTGAGGCTAGCGGTTTTTAAGAGTTCTATGCCAATTTAAAAATAAAGGGTCAGTTAAAATGAGTTATCAGAATTTCAATAATTCAGGCTTCCTTGAATCGGGCAGGCTGGGAGTATTTCTCAATGGTAAAGCCCTTCCCTAGTATATGCAATGCATTGGATTCAATTCCCAGCCCTGAAAAGAGACCATCCAAAAAGAATTAGGCTGGTGGCAGGAGCAATGGGGAAAAGGGGTTTCAAATATTCAGGAATGAAGCATTAATTGACTTTGGTTACTGACTGTGTATGGCAGTGAGAAAGGAAAGAAGCAACTAAGATGGATCCAAATATTCAAGACTTGCTAATTAGGAAAATGAGAGGAGATTAAAATAATGTTAGAAGATAATGTGTTTGCTTTTAGATATGTTCAATATAAAGTGATTGCAAGGGATCTGAGTGAAAATCTCTAGTCACTAGTTGGCATGTGGGGAAAGAAATTGAAGAAAGATGTTGGGAAATCAAGACATGAGTCATACATCCTCATGGAGTTATTAAACATCTTCAAAACAGATGAGTTTTCTCAGGCAGTGTTTCTCAACTGTGTCTGGTGTTGCTAAACACTCTTTCAGCAATAAATACTTACTGAGACACTGGTACATGTGCAGCATAGAAAACGTCCTTATGTGTACCAGGATATGGTGGTCAGCACCAGTCACGGAGCGGGCAGTGTGTGAGAGTTGTCATGTGCCACAATGTTCAGTTCCAGTTGTTGGCTGTAACACTGTGTCTTTCAAGAAAGGCTGTTGGCTTGGAAGTGAAGAACAGCAGCATTGCTATTAAAATAATTGATTAAATATTGAGAATTTATTGTAAATAATTTACTCGTGACAATCTTTGCCCTTCATCATTTTGAATGAGAAACTGCCTTTAGGTGAGGTTAGAAGAAAGAGCAAAAGATCCAAAACTGAGCCTCAGGAACAGACACATATAACAGTGGGAGAAGTAGCTGGTAGATTACATCAGAGGATACATGAATGGGTGGGTGGAGGGTGGAAGGCAGACAAAAGGCATAGATGATAGATAGATGGATAGATAGACAGACAGACAGACAGATGTCAAATTATATAATTTGAAGGCAATGGGAGCAGTACCACTGAAGCTAAAGGTAGAAAAAGAAAATAAAGAGAACATAGTCAATAAAGTTTAGTGGTATAAATAGGTCTAGAGAATAAAGTTCAAGGAAGTAAACACTCACTGATAAAAATTTCAAGCAGCAGTTTAGCAAAATAGAGAAAAGTGATATTAATAGTGGTGAAATTATACAATAAACATTCATAGCAAAAAGAAAGAATAACATGACTCAAAAGACTTATACAAGTTTGCATGTAAACAGGTCAGTTGATCATGGGAGAGAGAAGTGAATGTGTCTAGGGGCTGAGATCTAGAAGGTGTACAGGACCCAGGAAGCTGAGGGACATCCAAAAGAATCACCTATCCTGTGTGTCCAGGCAGCAGATCTTGAGGTTAAATAGAGGATATCAGGTCTTAGGACAGAAGTTTGAAATTAATGTTTTGGTTGGGAGCAGATGTATCAAATGGTTTTACGAGACAGACGAACTTGGGAAGTCTGATAAAGCAGCCAGAGTTTCTTACGGTGGTGTTTTTTACAAGCACTTCAGTAGCTAGGTGAAGGGTAAATCGTATATAGGTAAAATGTGTGGCAAAAATACTGGTTAGAAGATTAATGCATATATAGACCAAAAATGTTAAAGACTTGAGTTAGGGTAGTATCTGTGTGGACAAAGAGAAACAAGTTGGTAAGGCATTTGGGACTGACGGGGCTTTGTAGCACACTGGTGAAAGGAGTCCACATCCACTAATATCCGTTGGGTCCTCAGTGTACCAGACAGTTGCACTAGAGAAGGGGGAAGATCTGTCTCTGTTGGTTGGAAGCAAAATGATGAATTAGGTTTTGATGATCCTAATCCTTTCAAAACAAGCATTAATA
Organism: Dasyprocta punctata; assembly: GCA_004363535.1. Classification (NCBI taxonomy): domain Eukaryota; kingdom Metazoa; phylum Chordata; class Mammalia; order Rodentia; family Dasyproctidae; genus Dasyprocta; species Dasyprocta punctata. The sequence continues at coordinate 109,997 of RJWM01002391.1, forward strand.
ATGGTATGGACATAATTACAGAATTCCTATGTCTTAAAATATCTATAAAAGTATTACTATAACTAAAGGCAAATTTTAAGACAAAAATAAACATTAATTGGAACATGCTCTGTCATGAATTTAAATATTAATGAGCAGCTCACAAGAGAAAGATGGGCTGACATCTGTACTTGGGAGTCATTGCTCTACAAACTCAATCTCTACAGCGAGCATCTTTAGCAAGAAGACAGCCAGTGATCAGAGCATATTTAAGGAGTAAGGAAACATAGAAGAAATGCACAAAGATGAAAAAAAAACACAAAAAACAAGAGACAGGAAGGTTTAAAGAAAAAGGCCAGAAGTAAGTAAATGGGGACCTCAAATTAGCCACTGAAGTTAACATCGATAAGGTCATGTGTAGTCCGGTATTGATAGTGGAAGCTAGACCATAAAGAGATGCAGAGCAAGTAAAAGTGAACATTAAACATTTCACCATACACTCTTTTGTATTAAAAATAAAGCAAAAAAAAAAAAAAGCCTGAAAAGTCTGTTTAGCAACAAACACAGAATGAAAAACAGAATAAAAGAATGTGCACAATACAGATGATGTCAGAGTAGATAGTGGCATCAGTGAAAGCTGAAAACTGTTTGGAGGAAGTTGAATAGACTCTTGGCAATACTAAATCATCCCTGTGTTCTGACTGCTGCCTTCAAGGACCAATGTTGTGTTGGCATATTAATGGCATTATATTTCAAGAGCTTAGAATACTGCCAGACAATAGTAAATATTCGGTGTCTCTATCAGTGAAGCTATGCAAACTGCTATAAACAACTTCATAATTGTAACACCTTATCATAACAAAGTATGCTGCCCCTTCAAGTCATGGTCAAATGCAGACTGGTACACAGTTTTGGTTCCAGGGACTCTTTCCAGGTTATTCACAGCCAGCACTGTACCAGCGCCGGGCATTGTCTTTAAACACAGTAGTGGACACTAAGTGGCCAGCAGAAAGAATGCCAGTGTGGAAGGGTATAGGGGAGAGTTATTGCAAGACTTGGAAAAGCCGTATGTAATTTTTTGTGTGCTTCATTAGCCGGAAGTCAGTCTCGTGGTTCCTCCTAACAGCAGAGAGGGCAGGAAAGGAAGTCTGACCGCAACCCCTGCAGGAAAAGAGAAATGTCTTTATAAAAACAAGAGCAATCTTTGTGACAACTTTAGAGATTGCTTTTATTGCTCTCAACAGTGGACTTTGTCCAATTATTTCCATGAAGAGTGGAGGTGAAATAAACATGTTTTGGTGGACACTAGGGGTGGAGAATTTCGGTCCCAGAGCAAGTCAGAGGCAAGGCTGGGAAGCTGAGGCAGAACCCCTGTCAGCCTGAGAAGAACTGCCCAAGCATCAGAAAGAGAGGGAAGAACGTGTTTCTTTCATAGTCAACTACTACTCAAATAATTTCCCTTTGAGTGTCTTAGACCTCCAAGCTTCACATATCCAGCTCTGATCTCAGCCTCACTGGCATTTAGTCTGCTGTTCCTGGAGCCAGTGAATGACAACACCTTTCTTCCAGGTGTTTGCATCCCAAGTCCTGCATCCTGCAGGAGGACGCCTCTCTCACTCACACGCCAGAAAGCAACCAAGAAATCTGCTGACTTCACTTTGAAAACATTCACAACCCGATCACCATACACCCTCCACCATGGCCACCCTGCCCACCCTAGTGTCGTGATGAGATCTATTCCCAGCCCCTTTGCTCACTTTCCCCACTGTCCGAGAGCCTGTCTTAGCTCAGCTACAACTCTTCTCTTATCCCATCATCTCTGATCGGCACTGTGTCTCAGACCCCAGGTCCTTACTCTCCCTCATCCTTGCCAGGTATACTCTACCTTTCTGCTCTGGGATTGTGCTCTAGATGTTTTCACAGAACAAAACTCCCTGGTCTCAGATACCCCTGCGTGGCTTGCTGTTACCTCCCCCATACCTGCCGTCAGTTGTTACATTTTGAACAGAGTGTTTGAAGTCCACCCCACCCCCAGTAGCCCGCATGCCATATCCCTCTAATCTGTTTGCCTGCCCACATTTTACTGTCCACGGCGTTTCTCACCTTCACATGTGATGAATGGTTCACCCATTTACTGTGTTCATTGTTTCATCTGCCTCCTACCTCTAAACTAAAATGTTGAACTCCATGAGGTCTGGAATCCTTGGTGCCTAGTACAGGTTTTCAAATGCTGGTTAAATTAATGAATGAATTAATAAGTAATAAATGAATTGATTAATTTCACCTTGAGCCCCCCTACCGCCTACATTGCCTTGCAAGTAGCAATTTTCTTCCATGCTTCACAAATGATTCTAATGACAGTGGCCCCACAATACAGCAGCAACTGAACTTTAATTTGACACTTTGGTAAGGCAGAAATTACTTTTCTCATGAATTACTGATTTATTCTCTTTCCTTTGTCAGTACAAATATCCTCTGTGTCACAAATTGTGTCTGAAAACATACAGGCCAGCAAATGCCTAGGATAGGGGCACATGCATCACTTACAGCTACAACAGTTTTCTCTCTCTGACTCATCTGAAAAAGCCTAATTGAGTATTTATTCTTATGCTGTGAGATCCAAAAAACTTAACTGCCATTAAGCTGTCTACAGAAGCAAAACGAAATGGAGAATTAAGGCAATTATCAGGGTGATATGAACCATAGAAAACATGTTTGCCTCAATCTGGATGTTTCTGGAGAATTTATTTTTGACCTAAATTATGTGAGTAATCCCCTTTGCAGTCTCCATTTCATTTTACAGAGATAGACAGTAATTTAGTACAGAGGGGACAGCCCCTCACACAGGGAATCGGCATGAGAAGAAGCTCGCCATCCACAGTGTAGGTGGCTGTGTCTTTTATTTTCTCTAAACTTTGTTAGTATAAAAGATAGAAAAAAAAAGTAAGGACTTTGTAAGGAATCTTTGAAAATTAACAACTGCTTTACTGAAGATGTGCTTTGACACCTGTCTACCTTTTGATCTTAACTAAAACAACTCCTCAATTTGAATTTCTTTCAGTTTCTCTTTGGGCCATGACTTTAGCTTTATCTCTCAAATGCCAGTGGGTAGATAAAACAAGATTTGAATCATCACATTCACTCCAGTTTGAGTGCAACTGGCAGAAATGTGGGCTATTTCCGGTTTGCATAAAAGCCACTCCTTAGGGTATGTCAAGGGCAAGTGTGATAATGAGGAATCTGCGGGGGGTCCCATAGCTAGTGTGACTAATTAACTGTGCTTTCAAGTTAACGGGTTTTGTTTGATATCTTCACCCTCTTTCCTTGTAGGTATTTGCCAGTAAGACTATTTATTAACTTTTAATTTTGATATTCAAACTGACCTCCCTGCCCCCACCCCTGACTACCACCAACTTCATTCACAGAGTAAATGACAAGGGAAGGGGGACCTGAAAGAGATCACCGCAATGCCCCACTTGCCGAGTGATTGGCCCTCTGTGGCTAACAGACCTGTGTCTTCTGATACGTGTGAATGCATCTGTCCTGAGATATTTCTGTGAGGAAAACAACAGAATCTCCACAAAGGCCAGGGCTGACATTGTGTTCACACACATGCACCTCACCCAGTCACTCATCTCAAGGGCTATGCCTCGTCTGCCTTTGGCTGTAGCTTCATCGGAAGAAGTAAAAAGCAAGTGGGGAGATTATATAATTTGCAGGAATGATACAAACAGACTTGTAAGTTACATCTCTTTTGATGCAGCTCAGGGAAAAGATTACTGAAAGGTAAAAATATTCCCCATTTCTGTGTCTGCAGAGATCAAGACCTCAATTTTTCATTTTGGCTTCTAGGGTCCCACCTGATTTTAGTCTAACCGATCTTCTAGTCCTCCCTCACCTTTCTCCGTTATGAAATGTCTGCCCGAATTGACTAATCTAATTTCTGATCCCTGGAAGTCCTTCTTCTCTTCAGGCCTCTGCACCTATTCCTTCTATTGTCTAAGCAAATCTAATCACACCTCCCTGCCAGGTCTCCACTGTAGCCCTGGGCAATTGCCGCCAACCCTGAACTCATAAGTACCACATCCTTCCTTGTTTCCTTCCTTTGTTCTTCTGTCTCTTTTTTCTGTATTTTCACTTCTTTTAATTATGTACTATCAGCTTATACAGAGAAGTGAGGGTACATGAGTAGTTTAGTCTGAAATGAAATCCTGTGTGACCATCCCAAGAGAGGTTGTCAACTTCTAAGAAGTCCTTGTGTGCTACATAATTAACGGTCCCTTCCTCTCTGGCAAAACTAATGCTTCCCTTCATAGTGTCTTTGAATGTATGAATATCCTAAAACATTCTAATCCATTATGTATTTTGAGTCTTTCTCCCTCAATATTATTTATAATATTTAACTATGATTTGGGTGGTAGCTACAGTTCATTAATTTTTATTCCCGTATAATTTTTTGTTGTATAGATTATCCATGATATTGTTGTTAGATATTTAGGTTGCTTTAATTTTTGGTAATTATAACTATTTCTGCTGTGAATATTCTTTGGGGACCAGGACTGAACCCAGGACCCTGGGCATGGTAACTAAGAACTTAGCTATCACTTGTGGTCCCCAGGAGAGCTTCTTCCCTTTTCTAGAGTGCTGAGTGTGTTTGGCATCAACATTTGTTGAATTTTATTAAACATTTCCGCATTTCCCAGAGTTGTATTTTCTTCTACTCTGTTAATGTATTTGCATAGAGCTGAATTTCTATGTATTAGAAGGGTCAAAGAAGGGTATAGCAAGCTGAAGTGAAAAGAAAGACAAGCTTTTAAAAAGTACTACAGCAGCACAAGCAAGAGGCTAATCCGGAGAAAATACTCCTTCCCCCGCTGTTTCATTTTCTCTTCGAAACAGCACTGTTGATTGTCAGATGGCCAGCACAATATGAGGGAACACTGGATTGCTGATAGAGCCCCAAATGAATAAACTCATGTTCCTTTGCAGAGAAAGAGACAGGAGGAGAGTTAGTGAAAGTACTGAGTTAGAGTGAGAAAAAGCATCTTCAAGATTCCTCTCCTACCTCTATAAGGAGGTGTCTGAGAAAGGTCCCAGTAATGAGACCTCTGACCATGGGAGTCGGGGCTGGGAAGGCTGATGAGAATGAGGACATGCCTGTCCGGGCAGGCCTGATCCCTTGACCTTATTTCTCATCAGAATTTGCAATGTAAAGAGCCACGTGTGAGGAGGGCTGCTTTCCCTCCTGAGGTCTGCCAGGTGATGTAAGGTCAGGCCTGAAAGATCACTTACATTTTCTGGCCAGGAGCTAGACTCCTTGTAAGTTGATTGATATTTAATGTTAAGGTGGACTGAAGTTTCTAGACAAACCCAGCATGAACCTGGAACAATAGACTCTTTGAAAAGTTATGTTTATTTTAATGTTTTAGCAATATTTTGCTTAGGTTTATTGTATTGTTGCTGCAATGTATGGAACCAATTGAATTTTACGTATTAAGTTTATATTTCACAACCTTCCTATAATTGCTTATTACAAGAGGGTTTAACAATTTTCTAAAATTTTTCTACATGGACAATCATATCGCACAAAACAAAGATAGTTTTATCTTTTCCTTCCTAGCATGCATACCTTTTATTTACTTTTCTTGTCTTATTCCATCAGTTAAGACTTCTATTACAATGTTAAAAAGGGTGATAAAAAGGAAATGTCCCTGCTTTGTTCCACATATTAATAAAAAAGCTTTGAATATATAGTAGAGTTTTAATGTTTCTTTTTTCTAATTTTCATCTTTAAATTTGCTATCACTTTTTATAGCATTTTTTTTCTACAGTTTTTTTATTTTTTATTTTTTTAACAGTGGTAGTGGGGATTGAACTCAGGGTCTTTGCACTGAATTATATACTCAGCCCTTTGTAATTTTACTTCCTTTTTTAAAAATTCTATTTTTAACCAAGGTCTCCCTAAGGTACTAAGTTACCCAGACTGGGCTGGATCTTGTAATCCTCCCGTCTTAGACTTGTAGAGTGCTGGAATTATAGATGTGCCATGCTTCCTACAGATATTTTTGTCATTTATGTAACATAGAATAAGCATAGTTCTTTTAATACCTGTTACTAAAGGTTTCAATGTCTATATTCTGTACAGATTTCTTTCTGCTGTCTGCAAGACTAGTTCTGATTGTGTTATTTCCTTTATTTATGCATCTGAATAAAACCATTGGCAATTATATTTGAAAAACCATTTGGGAAGGTCCCTTGAGGTCTAAAATGTATCTCCTACAAAAAGTGAGATAGTCAGTCTGGGATTACCTCAGTCAAATTTGGTTGCTTGGAACTCCATGACCAGTTTAACCTTTGGGTTCAAATACATAAAAGGGCTGATCTGTATGCACAACTGTTCAAGGAAGTCCTTCCCTTTCTCTTCCTCCTCCTTTTCCTCTTCTTACTCCTCTCTCTTCCTTTGCTCATCACCAAGACCAACTTCTCTATTGTCCCCCTGGACATGAAGTCCAGATAGGGTGCAGATTACAACTGGCTCATTCATCCCTCAGGATTTGGAGACTCACAAAGTTGACGTCTCCTACAAGACTCCCACGTGAGTGGGCTATGGACACCAACTTTGTCCTTCCCGCTCCCTGAGGCTGAACTGAAGCCCCTGTATCCAGCACAGACCAGTGGCTTCAGGGTGTAAGCAAGTTTGTTTCTTTTGTATTACTGTGCTATTCTACTCCTGCATCTTGCTATTGACTTGCATTTGAACAAATTCTAGCATTGTTCCTATTGTGTTGGGAGGTTTAATCTAAGTTTTCCCACCATTCCTCAAAATCAGCACCCAGGAGGAATTTTCTCTCCTGCTGTTCTAGAAGACATCACCTGTGTGAGCGGGCTGGGGGCTGCAGCAGGAAGAGCATGTTTCAGTCTTTATTCCACCACTTACCTGACACGTGACTTTGGGTTAATCAGGGAACTCACTCAAACTTTGGTTTCCTTACCTGCAGTAAGAGGAATGTGAGGCGTGAAACACTTCCCCAACACATAACAGCTCTTACTACTACTGTTTCATATCTCTGTGGCATCTTTATGCACTTTTGATTTAATTGTTAATTAACTTTTGAATTAATATCTTATCTTTTTAAACATCTTGCTTTCCTGAAAGCAATGATGCATCTTAAACTATTTTGTTATAAACCCCTCTATCGCCTACCATAGAATAAGTACTTAAACTTTTTTCACTTTTCAGGTTATCCAGACAGTTGTTGATCCTCAATACTGAATATGAACCTTAATACTGAAGGACTATGTGAAGGATTTTCAATCACTCACAATAGCCATTTTTTATTTTCTTGATAGCATTTGTCACTATTTGAAATATATTGTTCTATTATATGTCTACTTGTTTATTTTACACCAAATAAAATATATGTTTCCATCCTTGAAGTCTAGGAGAGAATCTGTCACAAAGTAGGTATTCAGGAAATATTTATAGGATTAGGGAAATGAGTCAATTTTTATAGAAATCAAAATTCAGAGCTTATCATGACACTGACTTTTTATTGATGCCAGTCATCTTTAAAATTCTGCTCATTTCTCAGTCCCTATACTTCTGGAAGACATTTACTCCAAACTTGACTAATTACTTTATTTCTTGAGTATATAAACTTCTTTTGAAGGCCAAAGTTTGGCACAGATATTGGAGCAGATTAGCCATTACTTTTGACAGAAACGTTCTCCTTATTAAATGAAGGGTGATAATATCTAGTGGTTTTTATTAAATTTAAACAATAACTTGATTAAGGTACTCATGTTTTCCAATAGTAAAAGTAAGACTTCTATTACTCTGTCATAACATATGGTATATTCGTATTTGAAAAGGGGAGGAAAATAATATACTATGTAACTGAAAAACATATGTTGAACTTTTCAATGTTATAAATCATTTGCTTATTGGTAGGTAATGTATTTACTATTTTCTGGGCTTTGAAAATTTGGTTTAAGTAAAATTATGTTTTTTGAAGGCACATACAAGAGATGCTTCCCTTTTATCCTTTTCTGAGAACCCCCCACCCATGTTGTTCTGATTAATTACCCATTTGGCAAGCAATTATATCCCTTGAGCATGGGTAAGGTATGACTGAGGACCTCAGCATTGGAGGTTTCTCAAAAAGAACAAAATATACTGTGGAAATAACTTGGTGCAGACATTCTCTCCTGACATCCGGCTGATCTGGGATGAGAGCAAGGATGGGTACCCGAGGGAGAAAGTGCAGTGATCTACATAGGTAATGGCTTCTCTTTGCGTTGTCTGTGCATGTGAGAGTTTCATCACTTGATTTTTGCCTAGTATGTCAGAGGGGCTATGAAAAGAAAAATATAAAGGACGTGTCTTCCATTTGCACTCCTCTCAGCAATTGAGAAGCTGAAATTACATCAAGATTCCATGAGTTCCCACAGTCCTGGAATTTAGGATGTCAACCTTAAGTTGGTTTATAATTAATTAGTTTAACTTTGCCATCCAGTTGATTATAAAAGACAGTGAATAGAAACAGAGACACTGTTTAATGTTTGTTCTAGCACTTTAAAGTTTGAAAAGGTCTTTGTAAAGCAGCTGATCTTCAGAGCACCTCTTCCATTGTTCTACAAGGCTCCAAATCCCCTTCTCCTGTCCTAAGAGCTCTTAGATGTTTACTCTGCTTCCCAAGCAGACGTGGACTAGATGCCAAAGTTTAGGCAAGTCAAAATTTAGTCTTCTTTATAAAAATTTGAGACTATTTCATCTTTGCTATTAAGTGCTTCCCTCTATCAGACTGCTTTCTGAATAGTGACATTGTGCTTTGGATCTGGAAATGCACACATGCATATGCATACATTCATAGAAATTTCTATGTTAGTCCGAACAGTCTAGTTACCTATCCTGCCCAGTCTTACTACCATCTTCTCTGTCAGAGGTCCTGACTTCAAAAGGAAATAGTGTACCCATTTTTGCAAGATGAGCTTTTTCATCACATGATTCCTTCTGAGATGAAAAGCCTTTATTTCAGAGCTGGAACAGATCCAAATATCGTTTATTGCAGTGAGTTATGTAGCTGTGTCTCAAGGTGGAGTATTCCATTTTGCTAAGCTTGCTTGGTTTTTAAAAATTTACTCCTTTCCCAGGAAGCTCCACCTATACCTCCGACACCTCAAAGCTCTGTTGCTTTCATAGTTATTCCTCTTAAATTACAGGATGCACACTTCTGTCTTGCAGTATACTGAGACAACTTCAGATGTGAAAGGAACTATGAGAAAAAAATTCTCCATATAGAGAGAATGATGCTTAATTGAATAGGAAAGGAGTGAATGTATTCGAGTGCATGAATGTGTGTGTGCGTGTGCGAGTGTACCTGTGCAAGGAAAACAAATTAATACTTTATGCAAAACAAGTGAAATTGACCATGTGTGGATCTTGAGCCATTTCCTCCAGGATAGCAACGATTTACAAAGAATATGTAACAAGCAAACTCACATGTTTGTAGCAACATGAATTTAAAATGCACATAGGAAAAAAGAATTATAATAGGAAGTTGACAAATCTACCGTCATATTTTACTGTGACTTTCCCAAAATCTGATAGATCAGTCAGACAATAGGAGATAAAATAAATAACTCATATAATTATTAGCATATAGAATGAAAGCTATATATAAAATCATTATACCTATTAGTGTGTTATAAGCTTCATATGAAATAAATATTTAAGTAGGGAAAAAATTACTTACGAAAATGTGAAATAATTAGCAAATTGTTTTCTCTACATGACTCCCAGCTAAAGTTAGTTTTGTTTAATATGTTGCCAAAAATCATGGTCTCTTCAGAAAAAAATGAATCAGTAAAATTAGTCCATCAGCATTTCCTAAACAACCAAATCTAATTTATTTCATTTGAGCAGCAAGTGTATTCAGTTTATCTTTTTAAACATCATCAAAATAGAACCTAGCTCCACAGTTGCACCAGTGCACTGGGTATTAATTTTATATCTGCTGAAGCAGTGGCTGTCACATGTTGCGTTGGAGTCACCTGGAGGACCCCCTTCTAACAAAGCTGTCAGACTTCCTGACTCCATAGGTCTGGGATGGGCCAGGGGAATTTGTCATTCCAGCAGACTGTCAGGGGAGGATGAAGCTGTTGCTTTGGGGACCCAGCTTTGGCAATGCCACGAAAGCACAGGAGCAGATGGCTGCTGAGCCATCCAAACCCCAAGATGCATCTCAGGTGTGGACTGGCACAACTATAGTCTTGAGTTTGTGGCACAAAGCAATGCTTTAAGCTAGACTAACAACTCCAAATGTGAGAAGTTTAAATATGTGATTCAGTATTGAAAAGAATAGTCAGAAGGTGAACTTAGAGAAATGCCTTTTGGGTCGCAACCAAATATGGAAAGACTTTACACAGTTTATGCTAAACTTGCTCCATCTCCCAACACTTACATCTCTTTGCCCTAAACCAGTGGTGGTGAACCTATGGCATGTGTGCCGCAGCGGGCTGTTTTTGCCATTGAAAACTCTTGGGGTTTGGATGACTCATCATTACCTGGTCTAGGCTCTGTTCCAGTTCTTTTCCCATGCCTGTCCCATGCATGAATAACACGAAACAGTATTGCACAGCGACTTGATGTATCAGTTGTTTCTATGAAACTGGAAGATGCTTAAGTGAAGAGAAACTTTGTTTTTATCTTCAATTATCATGTACTCAACAATATGCCTGAAAATAAATGCAGTCAATAAATGCTCCTTAAATGAAAGCCTTTATGACCAAATACCTCACTTTGTCCATCAGTCAGGTGTTTTCCCAGTGCTGGATCGTGTGCCTCCAATTTAATATTTATGAAATTAAACCAAAAGGTTCAACAGGAGACAAACTCTAGTGTGTCCCAGTATTAGACTGGAGGGAAAACATAAATTCCCAAACAAGTATCATCTTGCTTCCTGTTGAACCACTGTGAACGAGCAGATGAACTGCCTGCCCTTGGGCTAGAAGAGAATGCATGGTAGCTGCCATGCAAGAAGCCATCGTGGTCACGCGCCCCTGGCCGCTTTCCACCTCCTCTACACACTGTCCCTCTCCTGGGACCGTGCGTTTTGTGTTGTTCTTCCGTGGAGTCTTTGGCATCAGTTATCTCAGTCCCCATTGGGTACCACATGGTGCAAGTTATCAGTCCTTACACAAACGCTGGGTATGAGGAGGCACTTGGTGGGCGAGGGAAAACAGTAAAGAGATGCCATCTGCATTTCCTACTACATAGCTCAATTAGTTGATTGATTTTTAACACTTTAAAAAACATTTTCTAGGCAAAGCAAATTAGGAGAGTGTTTTATAATGTATTCAGTTTAATTAAAACTGCACTAAACAGAGTACTTTGCTTCTTGGTTTCAGGGGAAAAAAATCACAAGGAGGTCACATATCGTATTGATTTTTAACCCCCTAAGCAGGAGTAAAATAACATTGTTAAAGGTTGCATCATCCCGAACTACACAAGTGCAACCTTTTAAAGGGTTTGCTGTAATTAGAACGGAGATGAGGAAGCGGAGAAGGCATGAGGATGCTGTCCTGCGGTGGGGCGGGGAGAGTAGCATAGTCTGAATTTGAATAACATACAGCACCTGCTCCTTGTTGCACACAAAAATGCTTTTATCCTCTGGAGAGGAGAGAAAAGTCTTCCAGCATTCCAGATGAATTCAAAGGCTTGAGCACAAGAGAGGCTTAATGTACACACAGACCTTTACTATTGCAGTGAATGCGTAAGCAACCTCCTATGGCACTGGACTTCTCCAGCAAGGGATAATTTTACAGGCCCATGTGACTCCTCCTTTTTGTGTCTCAGATTGTCGTTACCAGACTTTCTCCTTATTCCTGCTGCCTGTCACATTACCAAATGCAAGAGGGCTTCCAAACTGTTAGTCATATGATCAAGCCCTCACATTATTGAGACATTTGCATGGGTAATTATGATTTAGTTAAAAGCACTTTGTTTGCACAGCTCTTGTCTCAGTTTCTTCAGAGCCAATTACTGAGAAATTGATTGGATTGGTTTGGTTTTTGAAGTCATTTAGAACTTCAGAACACATCTCTTTGCATAATATTTTTTAAAGCAAAACCAAAAACAGAGCAGAATAAAAAGAGCACCCTGTGGAAATCTATATATTTCATGTCTGGGGTTTCTGTAGAATGCAACTGAGTGGTTAAAATAAGTACTGTAGTAGAAGCAATAGTAGTTATCTTTCAGTAGAAGGAGAAATTGAAGTAAATCAGCTAAATTCACTGTTTCTGCTCCATCTCATTTGGCAAAGTGACTCCTACTTAATAAGGCAAATTTTCTTCAGATTCTGTTGAATATCTCTTCCTGCATAGACGATGTGCATAGGAGACTGGGAATAACACCGTCCCATATCACAGAAAACTCCTTTTCCTGTCGTGTGTGTTTTGATACTTCATTACTTAGATTCTATTCTCTTGGGTGGACCATGTTAATAGTGAGCTTTATCATGTACTCTGGGAAACAGCTCTATGAGTGTCTTAGTTCAGGCTGCCATAATAAAATACCATAGATCAGGTGACCTAAATTCAGATTTATTTTTCATTTGGGAGGCTGGGAAGTCCATAATCAAGGTATCAGCAGATTCTGCTCCTGGTGAGGTCCGACGTCCTCACTTTCTTTTTGCTGGGTCTTCAACAGGAGGACACGGAAAGAGCTGTCTTGTCTTTCCCTTCTCGTGAGAATAGAAATCCCATCACAGCAACCCCCACCTAAACCTAATTGCCTTTGAAACATCCCAAATCCTAATACAGTCTCATTAGGGTTTTGAATTTAAGAGATACAGTCATTCAGTAGTACAGGGATCCTCCCTTACCCTTAGTCCTTCCCAACTCACATCCACAAAGGACCCCAAAACATTGTCATTCACTTTTTATTCCAACCAATGTCATAAATGAAATGAAAAAGCTCTATGGTCCAGAGTGCTATTGTCTAGAATCCATGGCAGGCATGCCGCAGCGGCTGTTTCTATCACTGAGAGCCCTAAAAAGTTTGCCATTACTGCCTCAGTATGAACAGTTGCTTTAAAATGGGTGTGAGCAAATTGCTGAGCATTCATTTCTTAAGCTTGACAATATTCTGTGAAAATTACCAGCAGCTCATCTCTAAGTATATCCTGTGAGGAGTACCTCAGAAAGACATTTCAGGGTAACCTATTTATGTGATTTTATTGTTCAAAAGATCCCCTAATTGTCCTACCTTCTCAAAGACAAAGTTGCTACAAAGATTGCCTCTGTGGGAACCCACTAATTCCTCAAAGAGTGTTTTTACTAGGAATATAATGAATCCATGCTAAGAAAAAAGAGGAAAGACAATGCTTGTGATTTTAAATATTACTAATGGGACTGGAAGTAAAAATAATTGCTATTTAATTACAGAAATGAGTACTTTGATGCACAAATGCCTGATAGTAGATAATGACGTCGGACACAGAAGATATTCTATAGCTGCTGAGAACATTTGACAATAATTTACGTGTTTAATTGAGTTCCTGCAAAAGGCTCATTGTGCAATTACATGTTCACTTAGGTGCACAGATAGATTCTGGGAATACCTATGTTTGCCTTGTACCTATTGCCCGAATTACTGCTGCAAAAGATTTGTGCCTTTACTAATGTGTGGGACTCTACATCTGCTTGTACTTTACCATGGGTTTAAGATGCCTTCTGCCCTTAGATTTGATGGCTCAGTCTTGCTCTGAGCACCACTGCTATGCAGACTATTTATGGAACAATATTGCCCTCTGGCAGTGAGGCAGCCAGTGGTTTTAATAACTGTTTTATGTCATTTTGACAGCTTTTAAACTAGTCACACCCAGCAGTTTAGGCCAGAAGGGAAACATCGGCAAATGCCCGCAGGAGTTTTATATTACAAAACCTGTATGTGCGTTTATATTAGGAAAACGCTACAATTCTTGCTTTAAAGGAAAACTGCCTTTCCCAAGAGGCTGACTGAATTTTTGTCATGGTAAAGCTTCAGAAAAGTGCAAATAATAATGACAATATTGTGCTCATAGTACAAGCAGGGAACAGCACTATTCTCCCTTTGAGAGATTCATGAGCTGGAGCACCACAAAAATCAACCCTTGTAAGCTGATCACAAAACATCTTCCTGTGCTGTGTGTTCAGACACTTGTGGGATCAAAAAAGGACCTCAGGGTCATATCTGATCCTTTGGATTGAATCATCTTGAGGAGTGTCGGCCTTTGTTAAAATGACCCAGAGCTGCTCAGTGAAGCTAGAGAACCAAAGACTTGGCAGCAGCTGCCGATTCCTGGAGGGGTTTCTCAGCTGCTTCTTAGTCACTCTTGAAAGGGGGTGTCGCAGAAGGGCCAGGTGGGCTTTACCAGCTGGGCTGGATTTACTGGGAAGGGGCCTCTGCTATGTTTAGAAGTGTGGCTTCGGCTGACAGCTGAGAAAGGCATAGCTCAGTAAGCACCGGCCTTGCCAGCCCAGTGCTGCCTCTGAAAGAATTTCTGCAACTGCAGAAGGCGGCTCTGGATCTCATTTAAGGCTCTGGGGTGGGGAGGATCGGCCTTACACAGAGACTCACAGCCTCCCCTCCTCACCTCCCCGGGGGGAACAGACCATCCATCACTGGGCAGTATGCAGGAAGGGGGCCTCAGGGCTCCTGGAGGGAAGAGAAAGTAAGAGTAGCATTTTATGCTTTTATTTCAGAGGTGTACACGTGGATACCTAGCAAAACACTAGAAGTTCCCTGCATGCTGATTTTTTAGGCAATATTTTCTGTATGACCTTATGTGAATGGATCGACACATCATGGTTTACAAGGCACTGATTTTGCACTTCAAATTCAGTAATGCACAAATTAAGGAAGTTAAAATCAGTTATGAAAAAAGATTATCTCCTCAAAGGAGAGAAAATAAAGATGCTAAGTTCAGAAAACTAAGTTTAAATGAACCCTAGAAAGAAACTTGAGACTCTTTTTGTATGGAGTGAAATAATCAAACTTATCCACAAGATTAGTCAGATTTATGATGCATGATTAAATTAAAAATTGTGAAGTTTTTCTGACTTGTCCTTTTAAAAAAAAAGTTAATTTTTTTTAATCATGCAAGTATATCCTTAGTGGGAGAGGGAAGGATTTTTCTCAACAGATAATTAAGACAATTATTTTAATTGCAGAAGAAATAAAAATAGATTCAATCATCTTATTAATTGAGAGGAAAAAGGGTTATTAAGACCTACTTTAGCTATCTCAAGAATACACGTCACAATGAGTTGCATATCTTACAGGTAAAGCACCAGGAGAACCTCAGGCACATCACTGAATGATAAACAGAGAAGTCAGACTGGGACTGCAGTGTGGTAACTGGCGTTTTAAGGCAGATTCCAACTAGGAAAAGCTATTGAGATACTTTCCAGAACATCTACCAGTACCGACCGACCATCTAACCCCTGATCCTTCTAAACAACCTGTTTTCCAAAGGTCTTCAAAAAGAAATGAATGATGCAGAAGCAAAGCAACTTCTTTTCTTTAGTAATGACTGCAGGAAGGCCTTAGATTTCCCTCTTGCATTTATTGCAACATTTTTCAAATTTCTTTCTTTACACCCTATCATTCACTCAACAGATGTTCTTCTTAGAAGAGCTATGTGGACCAGGAATGATGCAAAATGATACATGAAGCCTATATGTTTTTGTTTTGTTTGATATGGCTTCTTTTGGCGGGGCAGAAATGGCGTGATTCATACCCGAAAGCATAATTTGGGGAAAAAGTTGCATATGCTGACTTTGATAAAATAAAAGTCCCAACTATTTTGAGGTTAGAGTAGTAATGATAATAACAGCAATAACAATAATTGTCATTATTTCTTAGCGGAGTTCTAGGAATTCATTAGCATTTATAAATTATGCTTTTCAATTACAGAAATCCTGGGAAGCAAATGTTACTATTTCCATTTTACCCACGTGGAAAATAATGACAGTGAAGGTTACACTGATTACTCAAGGGCCAAAGCTAGGAAGGGTTTGAACTCAGCTTTGTGCTTCAGAATGGCCTTGTGCTGTTGTTATTTTGTAGATTAAGTCGTAGGTGGGCTCTGGTAGGCAGCATTGTTAAACATGGTTCTTAAACATCCCTGGATCTGCACCTTTACTATGTCACTTTGCAGTGTCTTCTACTAGAGTAACAGTCTGCTTTCCCATGCACTTTGATCTTGGGTTTGGCTGTGTGACTTGCCTTGGGCAACTGAAAACTGCAGAGGTCACAGTGTGCTAGAAGCTTTCAGTCCTGGTGTCCCTTCGTCCTCACGCATCTATCTGTCACCTTGCATCCTGTCACAGCTGTGAGACAAGCACGCCCTGGCCAGTCTGCTGGTCGCAGGAGAAAAGTGAGGGACAAATGGGACAGAGCTGCCCTTGTAACTTATTAATAAATCTTAGATGTCTAAATATCAGTGCACGCTGAGAAATGATCGCTACCATCTAAATTTGGGGGTAGTGCTACAACAAATGTGCCCTCCCCAAGGTCTGTTTCAGAGTGCGTGCCGAATGTAGGTGTTTGTGAGCACATGCTGAGCATATATTCATACCAAACAAAGCGGATCTCTTGGTAGGTATTTCGAAGATAACCATTTACCAAAGTAGGAATACATTATTATCAAAAGCAAAAGGGTTTTAGTATTTTATTTGTTTCTTGGAAAGTTGTAACTATGCCATTTCCATCTTGGTTCTCCCATGAAAAGCCAATGGAATGTTTTAAAACAATTTAGCTGTTGAGCTCTGACTTCATCTTTGACGAATTTAACCTGATAATGGACACCTAACGGCCCCACTGACACAGCTCACTGAGAGGGCGGTATCTTGACCCCTGCAGGCAGTGAGAGTTCAAGGCTCTTCTCCCTCATTCCGTCCTGGTTGAGCTCAGTTGTGGGATTACCTGAGGTGGTTTTGACTTTGAGCATATCCAGCAGGGTTGAGTCATTGTGTATTGGAAAGGAAATTTGAAATAAGAAAGTGGATCATCAAGTGATATTATGTCTTTATATGACATAAGACACCAGAGAAAGGCTAAATACAGAAGGAAGAAAAATGTGTGTGTACATAGGCACACACAAATGTGTCACAAAACATGTAAAGCTGTTCTTTGTTTATGATTAGGTAAGAGTTCTTTAAAATTTTGACTTTTGGTATATTGACCTGAATCTTTAATACAATCATAGATATATTTTTAGACTATGACTAAGTATTTGAAGTGAAGTAGGGAACTGCCTTAATTTTGATAGAAATCAGTTTCAAACCATCTTGTCTTAAAAAAAAAAAGAAATTTGTCTCAATGTTCTACTTAACATGCCTTACAATAATCCAATTGAGAAGATTGGATTTGGGCCAATGGTTACTTTAGATAGGAGCCAATGTATTCAAAACCTATATAGTTTGATGGTCAACTGATTGCTTTTAAATAACGTTTGTAAAAATCATAATGCATGAATGAAAATGTACATATTATAATAGTGGGAATCAGTGAAACCTATCTTAATTTTCTAAACTTGATTTTTTATTTGGGCTCAATTTTAGTAAGATTTATGTAATTTCAAAATATATTGAAGAGTTGCATTTGTAACCAAGAGGATTCCAGGGTTTAGAGCCAGATATGGCCCTCCTCCTCAGTGATTTAATGGTGGTATACAGTAGATATTTTCTTTGGAGGGGTCCAGAAGTAGTCAGTCAGTAACACAAAACCTATCAAAGCTTCCATCAAAGCAATGAGCAACATCGTCTGCCATTTTTGCCTTGCTAAAGTCACAACCCTCATGGACACAATCCAGCGTTCATGTTCTGTTTTGTAGTTCTTTGTCTTCTGTGTTGATATTTTTCCATTATATTGATATGATTAAAATGAACACAAAGATTCATTAGAAAATACTGGTTTATGTCACCATTTTAATGAATACTTAGTTTCTCTATGTTCATCTGTTCTGTACCATTATGAAATCAGTATAGTACTTGCTCTATACAGGTATCTAACAGGCATTCTAAAACTATTTAGAGAGCTTGTGATTTCTTCCCTTCTGCCGAAACTGTTTGCCTACCATCAATCTTTCCTACCATCATACGTGGTCTCCCTATTCATCTGTTTACTTGGGGTCAAGCCTTAGGATCATCCTTAATTTCTCTTCATCCTTCATCTCCAACTCAAGTGCCAGCCCTGCCAATTCTAATTAAAATATATCTTCTTCCCATGCCACCAGCATAGTTCAGGACACCATCACCCTTCATTGAAGCTGCTATGATAGCTTCCTTGTGGGTTTCCCTGATTTAACTCTTTTCTCCCAGTATTGGTCTCTCATACAACCTCTCAAGTGAGTTTTCAAACATAAATCAAATAATAATAATACTTTGTTCAGCATTTTATAGTGGTATGCTAGTACCCTCTGAAAAATTCTAAGTTTCTCATTTCAGCCCACAATGACCTTTATGATTCAGTCCATTCATCTCTGGATGTTTTCTCCTAGTGTTCTGTGCAGTGCTTACTCTGCCTATGCTGGCCTTCCTGTTATTCCCCAAACAGCCTGTGTCTGTTCCCTCCCAGCGTCTTGGTACTTACTTTGCTTTCTGCTGCAATACCAACCCCCCACCCACCCATCTCTGCTGGCTGTTAGCTCCCTTCTAAGTTCCTTCTCAAATGTCACCTCTTCAAAGAGATTTGCTCAAACTGCCTTATCTAACATAGCCTTCTATTCTCTGTAGGCTTTTACCTTCAGCTTTTAGGACAGTGCAGACTCTCATTCTATCACAAGCTGGGCGTACCTCTCAAAAAAGGGAACTCTGAATGAAATTGTGAGCATTTAATTGTTATTATCTTTTAATACAAATAAAAGAGCTTCTGCTGCCATTTCAAACTCTGAGCTCAGGGCTCTGTTCTCTCCTGTTCAAATTTATTGTTCTCCTCCCACCTTTCTGGCTCCCCTAGCCTATAAAAATCTTGCTTATGTACTAGTGTGACTTCCATATTGCACGATGACTCACCTATATACCAGCCATGTGTGATCTCATTTGTATTATGGAAACATTTGCTATAGCAAAATGTATTGCACAGTTTGTAATGCATAGAAAATGTTGCACACAAGCTGGAATGATACATCAAATTGGGTATGCAAGAAAGAATATTTTTATTTTGATCCTTACATGATTATTTTACATACTATTTGCATGTATTTATATATTTCTTGTGTTAGAAGAAGACGGATGACCAAAAGTTAACGAGACCCCACAATAAAAGAGTGAAAACTTTTACAGGAGTAAATATCCAAATATAAACATATCATGTATTCCTATATATACGTAGATAGATGTGTGTGTGTGTGTGTGTATGTGTGTGTGTACAAATTGATAGATGATAGAGAGAGGTCACACTTAGTATAGTTCATTCAGTGTTGCAATCAAAAATCTATAAAATGCAATATACTTTCTGTGCCTTCAAAAGGTAGATAAAATAAAATGCATGTAATCTGTTTTTGACATTCTTTATTAGAATTAATAAAATATTCTGGAGAAAGAGAACCTAGGGAAGAGGGAAGAAGAAAGAAGAAAATGAGTAGCACTCTGTTCCTTCACCTGAAGACAATTACGGGAATAATTGCCAGTTTCCTCCCATGTTGCATGTTAGTTGTTTTTTTTGTTCCCAGCCACGCATATGTTTCAGGGTGGGTCTCTGTGAGCTCCCTTTGGCAATTTCTGGTAACACTTTTGAACTGGAGGGTTTCTTTCTGAGAAGCGGAGCTCTGCCAATCGCAAGCTGTTTCCTTCACTGCCATTTCTTTTTGTGTTTTCCTCTTCTGCATTGATGTCTTAGACGGCTTTCACTGGAATAGGAGATGGTTGGCTTTTGCTAAGGGATAGATTCTTATCCTTTGACTACAAGATTTAATACTGCTTTATGGAAATTAAGACAGATTCTATTATCTTTTATGTGTCTTAATTCATCGATTATTTCATAAGCAACTTCCACAATCAATGTATTAAAAAATCAAGTAATTTTTAAGCAAGTGTATCATCTATTGAAATTTATGTTAAACACACATACAAGTCTCTTAGCAATCTTATAAGGAGATTCTTTTTCCTGAAAAAGTGTAAGTAGTTGAGAAACCCCCTTAAGCCCATCAGAGGTTGGATGGTCAGAGAAAGAGATGTCTTCGTAGTCGTATTTTGTGACTAAGACGAAAAACTCTAAAGGAAAGATGACCCATCTTTTATTATTTAGGTAATTTATGGTGACAATGTTAAATTATAATAATCCTTATCTTTTGTGAGATAGTATAAGTGTTACATTTTGCTATATAACAAACTACGCCATAATATAATAGCTTAAAAAATGTGTTTAATATACCCCATGATCCCCTGGCTTGGGAGGTCTCACAACTCAGAGACTTCGTAGCCATCCAGCCAGTGCTGGCTTGTTCACATGTGGCAGAAGGGATCTTTCCAGCAAGAGTGCGATTGCCACCACATAAACTGCTCAAGTCTTTCATGGTGTCAGCTTTGACCCAACCAATCACATGTCCAAAACAAGATTCAAGGACATAAACTGATTATTTCTCATGG
>RJWM01002392.1:0-35603 GCA_004363535.1 Dasyprocta punctata
AATTTTTCCTTTGTGTGCAGTTTGGCAGATAGGAGGAGAATGCTGACAAGTGTAAAAATATAAGATCAGGAAAGTAGAGTGAAAGATACTGTTCTTATTTTTTATTTTTTTTATTTTTTTGGTACCAGGGATCAAACTCATAATCTTGCGCTTGCCAGGCAGGTGCTTTTGCCGCTGAGGCGTACCCCCGGCCCCTGACTATTTTTAAAGATGATAACATTAAAGCTCAGTTCTCAAGGGGGCTCTGTGTCCACATTTACCTCTTGGGTCTTGGCTGGGCTGAAAGTCAGCCCAATATCATCAACTCTCAGGAGGCAGCCATGGCAGGATGACCAGCAGAGAACCATGACTTTCCATGTCTATTACCCATTTTCATGATGAAACTTTCAGGGGCTATTGCTACCTGCAAGTTCACGGGCTGAAGAAAGCGTGGTCATTTTGAGGACATACGACATCTTTTGTGTGGTATGCAGCTCTTAACTTCCAGTCTTTCATGGCTGATTTTATAAGAGTGAGTGGAAAGGTCATGTACTGAGCAAAATGGAAAAAAGTGCAAATTGTAATCAATGCTATGTTTTAAATAGGAACAAATTTTTAAAAGCTAAGACTATGAATAGTAATAAAATTCTAGTCTCTCTGTGTATGTAACGACATATACACATGATTATCCTTTCAAAGTAAAATAATAATAGTGGCAGGCATTAATATTTCCAACTTACAGATGAGGACACCAGTTATTTTTGTTAAGTAACTCATCACAGGGCTTAGTGATGGTGGGGAATGACTTACTGACATTCGTCACTGGTTCTTAGAGACCTAGGGCTTCATTGCTATAGAATGAAGAAGTTTTTCTTAATGACTGGCATTAAGTATATGGTATGGTTCTCTTTAGTGATGTAGACAGCCCTGTGCTAGTTTCTGCTCCTCATTTCATTAAATAATATAGTGCTTTATTATCAAAGTATGTAAGATTTCTCTGGTGGAAAAGTGCTATGACTTCAAGGTAGGTTGAAGGTAAGTTGATTCTCAGTTCATGGGAAGCCAATGGGACTCGTAAAGTTTGAGCCAGAGTATTCATTAGTAGTTTCCATCTCTGGCAACTCTGTTCTGGCTTAGTTTGTACCATATCTCTTAGGCTTAGCAAGCCTGTGAATACTGGAAGCAGATGGATAAATGATTGGCAACAAACTCACTTCTCAGTGAGAGAAGATTACTGGCGTGGGATTGTATTGAGTCACAGACTTGAAGTGCATCAAGTTAACTTGGCACAATTAACACTTTGAATGGAAGGCGAAGAAAGATGCCAAATGAAATGATCTTATAGCTAAATCTCTTAATGCTATTAATATGAAAAACCATTAGGAAGATTTCTGGGCAATGAGTATCCACAATAAGCAGAAAAAGAGAGTGGGGTTGCTTTATTTGGCTTCTCTACATCAGGCAGGAATCATGATCAACTCTCGGAATTATAATAATGGCATCTGTTAACCTTCTACTGCTCAGATCAGCAAGGGCTTACTTGTTGAATGCTTTATAAGTGTTTCCTTAAGGCCAAGATTTCCTTTATTTAATAAGTTCTGAGAATTTTGTGTCTAGCTTTGTTGCGTTTTACTTTTTGGTAAAGATATTCCTGCCTCCAAATCAGCGTGGAGCCTGCAGTCAGGGCCACAGAAGAGAGTTCAAATGGGTGTTTGAGCTCATGGGAGCCCAAGGAATTTCCAAGGTGGGCATGCAACTGTGTCAACAGTCAGGTGGGCCTGGCTGGGAAGAAAGGGACATAAGAAAAAAGCTGGACTGTTTTCAGAACTTGTGTGTGTCTGCCTGTGGAGGAGCAGGGCCAGTGGAGCAGCTTAGGGAAGCTGCTCAGGAAAGGGGGATGTCTTAGGAAAGGCTTCCCTTCACCCTGCAGGGGTCAAGCCAGATCCCTCCTCTTTTGGATTTGTGATACCGGGGTGGTTGTTATGGTTTGTATCTAGACATTCTCCCCCCGACTCCCAGCCTCATGCACTCATAGATGGGGCTTTTGGGAGGTGATTGGAGCATGAGTGTGTGATACTAGATTGGTTCACTGATGGGTTTATAGCTGGGTGTGATGTTGGGAGGTAAAGCCTGGTTGGAGAAGGTGGGCCGTTATAGGTGTGGCCCGGAAGGGTATATTTCCCTCCTTCTCCCTTGATCTCTCTCTCTACTTCCTGTCTACCATGCCTTGAGCAGCTTTTCCTTCATGATGCCCCTCTGTCATGCTACCCTGCCTTGGAGCTAGCTGACTGTGGACTGAAACCTCTACAAACTGTGAGCCAAAATAAACCTCTCCTTTAAGTTGTGGGTGTTGGCTATTTTGTCCCAGCAATGAGAAAGTAACTAAGATAGGAGACACAGAGGAAGGATGCTCTTTCCAAAGGCTGAGTGGGTTTTGGTTGTGACACTGAGTTCTAAATCGAACAAAGAGCCTACAACTACCAAAAGGAATTTCTGGGTCATTTCTGGGATGTGTCTCCATCCCAGTCAAGTTGGATGATTTGGCCATGATAACAACTCTTCCACACAAATAGCTCAAAGAAGGTTGCTTTCAACATCAAGGGGAACCAGAAAGTTATGACAGAAAAGAAATACTGGGAGTTAAGGTTAGCTTCAAAATATTGAATGCTAGCATTTGCATGAGAGGCTTAAAGCCAGACTTTTTTCTTGTTTGTTAAAAAAGTCTCTTCAAACATTTTTCAGTACCTACTAAGATCTGCCACCAAATGCTTTGCTTTCCTGGTTTATCTGACATTTCAAATCATACAGTATGCATGTGCTATACCTTGTTATTTTGAGGCATCCATTGCATTTTATCTCAAAATACCATGAAGTTCAGGTTAAAAGTTAATTTCCTGGCCAAACATTACTGCCAGTATGGGAGGATTTTGATATTGACAACTCTGGTCCTTTCCCACTGTACTCAGATGAAAATCCTTAGTAGCAGTTGTGCTAGATATTGGAAACTCAAAAATATTCATGGAATATAAAATTAGAATTTTTGGCTTATTTTGGACTTTTTGGAATCAACTTCCCTGAGAGATTATTTTTATGCAAATCCTGTACATGTTTGGCAAACTTTGATGAGTTTTTCCAAATATGCACACCTGTAGAATAACTATTCTAGTCAAAATATAGAAGATTTAAATTTGAGGTTTGTATTTAAATTCCTCTTTTATTTCCTGGTGTGTGTGTGTGCATGTGTGTGTATGGTGCAAATTCCTCTCTGAAAATGAAGATACTTAAACTTTCACTCCAGGCATAGCTCTCAATGGTAATTTTATTTGAGATTTTTAAATATTTCTGTCATTTGGACAGGAAAATGTGTATACGTATCTAAAATTGTGCTTAAAATCCAATTGAGTAATAATGATTTGTAGTAATGGTGATTTCATTTATGCTACAATACAGCTTGTTTCTTCTTCTTCTTTTTTTTAAAGGTCTCTTCAGAGACAAAAGGAGGTGCTTTATGCCATTCATACTTCGCTTTCAGGTTTGAGGGTTCTAAGGGTGATCAGGTGATGTGGTGAATGTTTAAACTAAAAAAACCCAAAAACCAAAAAGCTAAAACCAAAACAAAAACTCACTAAAGTAAAAAGCACACTGCTAATAATGATAGTTTAAGTTAAAAGTGAGGGGGGGGGTATTTTGAGAGAGGTGAATAGCAATGTCTTTTGTGCTAACACATTTAAAAAAAAAAAAAAATCTAGACATTCACCGCACTTTTTGATCACCTTGCTTTGATCAACCTTATTCACTGGATCTGGGACAGTGTGACTTCTGGCTCTTTCCCAAAGTCAAAATGACCATGAAAGGTAAATATTTTGAGTTGATTTGGGACATTGAAGGAGACATAACAGCACAAGTAAAGACAATCGTGAAAGGGGACTTCCAGAACTGCTTTAGAAAGTGGCAAAGATAGCAAGTGCAGGAAAAGTGCGTTTAAAGCCAGGGGGAGTATCTTGAGGGAAATTAATGGAGATATGTCTGTTACTGTAATAGATTTCTAAAAAATTAATTTAAACATTCACTGTGTTTTTTGATTATGTGACTCCATGACTGTGTAAAAGGGCATTTATGGTATCTGACAAAGCCCTAGCAGTGAGGTTCCCATTCCCAGGTTGCTTTTTTCCTTCATTTTTGGACCTTATACATGGGGACATCTCATCCTTCAGAGATGAAGGGATTCTTTTGAACTACTTAGCAAATGAGATTTGGAGAACACAGGTCCAAATTCATAGCATTTGCTATTCACAGATAGACTTCAAAAAACAGCTTCTCTAAAAACACCAATTAAATAAAGTTGGAACATGTTCCTACCTTGAGTTGCTGCCTGGAATCTCTCTAATAATTTATGATATGACTAGAAATATTGGTTCTGAAAATAAGACAATGTTTGAAAGGCACTGGGCTAAAGTGCACTTTGTGGTTATGAGCACCCAGTGTGGGAGTCAGCCAATCGACACTTTGGGTCTAGGGACTGCTGCAGAGAACCGCAAATTGGCCAGCTGGATGGAGGGCAGACATTGTCTATGACATGGAGCTCAAGAAATGATGAGCTCGACATTGGAGGACTTCATAGCTGTTTGCCCCTTCTGCATACAGATCTTATATCTTCACAATAAGAAGAAGAAGAGCTGTTTTGCAATGACAGAATCAGAGTACAGTCCGGGCTGTGGATCAGTCCTGGTCTTGCCATGCACAACTTTGCAGCCAGCAAACAAAAGTTTCTAAGCAATTTGAATCTCAGTTTCAGCCCATACCTTGGGAATCGGAGCCTCTCTTTGCCACGGTCCCAACATCAGAACCATCAGCAGGCATTATTAGCTACAACTCCAAAATACATTTGCATTCTGCTCATTTTTCATCTAGCTCCACAAATTATTCTCCAGTCCAAGCCACCATATCTGATTCAGGACTTTCATAGCAGCCTCTTCTCTGGCCTACCTGCATCTACTCATGCTCACCCCACCATCCACTGACCGCACAGAGGCCAAGCGATACTTTCACACCCTCCACTGACCCCCTGATAAACTTGTAATTAAATTCGAACTTCTTACCATGCCATGGCTAGAAGTCATTTATAAATTGCCCAGTGCCTCCTCTCTGATTTCAGCCTTTCTCCTTTCCCTGAGCATAGCAGCCACAGCCAGTTTCCTTCTGTGCTGGCCTCAAGGCCTTTCCTGCTGTTCCCAGGAACTGGAACATCTGTCCTAATATCCAGGCCCTTTGAATTCTCCCCAGAGACCTCACCTCTTCTCCTGATCGCTTTTTATCTTCCTACTGCTTTTGTCTTCTTCATAGTCTATTTATCTGCAATTTAAATCATGTATATATTTACTCATTCTTATTTGCTCCTTTTTCTCTCACCAGGCAGCCAGCTGCAGGACTGCAGGAACATTGCATTTTTCTTTATGAAAAGGGGGCTTGGGTCAGTGTGGGTGCACAGCTGTCCCTGATGGATCCTTTTGCAAGGGGAGAAGCAGTTTCAGACTTCAAGGGCTTGGCCGTGGGGAAATGAACTGGCTGAGCAAAACCATCCACAGATGTAATCACACAGAAGGTTTTACAAAGAAGCACAAGAGAATGTTTCTGAAGTTTGCCCAGAAACGAATACATTGAGGGATAGAGAAAAAAATGGGGAGTGAAGTTTGAACTGGCAAAAACTACAACATGTGCAGCAAGTAGCTCAAAGGTAAGGAAAGTTCTAAGCCTGGTGTAGTGGCCCACTCTTGGAATCTCAGCACTCTGGGAGGCTGAGACAGGGGGATTGCAAGTTTGAGCCCAGCCTGGGAAACTTAGTGAGACCCTGTCTCAAAATACAAAGTAGAGAAGGCCTGGGAATTTAGTTCAGTGCAAAGGCCCTGAGTTCAATCCACAGTACTGCCAAAAAAGAAAGAAAGAAAGAAAGAAAGAAAGAAACAAACAAACAAACAAAGAAACAAAGAAAGAAAAGGGAGGAAGAAGGAAGGGAAAAGGAGAAGGAAGGAAAGAAGGATGGAAAGAGGAAGGAAGGAGGGAGGAAGGAAGGAAGGGAGGAAGAAAGGAAGGAAGGAGGGGTTTAACATGAGTTCAGCATGCCTGGCTTTCTCCAGAAGGCTCTGGGTTAGTACCTCAGCATCCATCACCCCCATTAGCAAAAGACCACTTCTTTGGGGCTTCATTTCCTATTTTCTCCATTCCCACCTGGGGAAGGTGTCTGAACCTCTCTCACCAGAGTCACCACATCTGGTAAGCTCTGCCTGGAAGTGTTTTGTGATATTTTTAGGCTACTGGGATCACTACAGTAACCTAGAAAATACAATTTGGGCCCAAGAAGTCCTCATGTATTTTCTTGTTGTGACTTTGACAACCAAACAACCAAAAAGAACCCAGTAACGAGGGGAAAACAGTGAAAATTTCACATTTCAAATAGACATTTGCTTAGGTGGCACAAGTTGGGCACAGGTACCAGGAAAATAGATAGCTGTGGTTTAATTCTTGATGATTCTACCCACCCTTCCAGGAACCTGGGCCAGCCCATTGTATTTTGGCTCCCATTCCTGATTTATTTTCTCCTGAAAACCTCACTGAGTGGCAGCTTTCTAGCATGTGACCTTGGAAGGGTGATTTTCTTTCTTTGTCACGTTTAGGAGGGAAATGGGGGTGAAGCACCATTGGGTTTGCCCTTGTTTCTATGGAACTTGGAAACTGTAAGTCAAAGGGGACTCTCGGGTGTTAGTAGATGTTTCCTGTATGGAAAGGTATTCCCTGGGAACCAGACTTTCTAAGATTGAGTTGTCACGCTTGGAATGACCCAAACACCAGGTTGCTGGAGAAAGGAGTAGGAGGGAGGCACTCAGTAAATAATACCAGGCGATCCCAGGGTGCAGCATATTTCATTAAGGGGTTGCTAACTATTATTTCAGTCCAATGTCAGACCAAGCAGAAAAAGAATCAGTCTGGATGGAGTTGAAGATACTGAAGTTTAAAGCAGATGAGTTGGAGTTGGATGGACAAGTTGGTTCAGCCTTTAACCTGAAGTCAGGATTCCTCTTCCAACTTACTTTTCTGCCTTGCGGTGGTCTGGCTTGTCTGGTAATCTCAGAACTCAGTCAGGCATTGTGGGTTACCATGTCCCAGCTCTGGGCTCCAATCATTCTCCCATAATGGAAATCTGTACCCCCTTCTCCTGCCCTGTCATCCTGATGGGGCCCCCAGCACACACAGCACTTCTCCAGGTGAGTACTCTCAATGGGTCAGGGAATGTGCCCACCCCACTATGTCCCCTTGCCTCAGGCTATGTGCCCAATTCCTGCTATTTCCCAGTGTTACTGTCCACTGGCCACTTGCTGGTTTGGCAGTGTCCACTCCCAGTGTGGCACCTCTGACTGAGGACATTCTAAGAATGCCTGGTGTGGCCCTGCCACCTGGGTACTGTACACTCACCATGGTACCCCTAGTTGTCTTCGTCTTCTCCTGGCTAAACTGCTATGTGGACAGTGCTCATGCTTTCTTCATCTCAGAGTTGGGAACTCAAACCTAAATGCATGCGCTTGTATTTAACCTTGGTAATTTCATTTTACTTGGCTTTGGCTCAGATTTATAACCACTTAAAATAACTCACATTTAACTATAATTTTCCAATTAATCAAAGTGTTTTCCCATACACTGGTATTGTGCCTTTGGACTCCTTTATTTATGTTAGCAAGTCCCCCTAACTTCCCATCGCCCTGCAATTGGATTAGCAGGACAGAGCACAGTTGTCCCTGATAACACATCCAACAGCAAGGGACAGGAAGCCCAGCTCTGCGAAGAAGGCAGCTCCTTGTTCACACCACGTTCCAAGGAAGAACCAAACAATAGGCCACACCACAGAAACAAAACAAACTGATAACTGCAAAGAATGAAAGCTGCAATGGTGAAAAAGAGAACATGAGGGAAAAAAACAAAAAAAACGAAAAACAACAAACCTCATCCTCTGAGCAGACTGGCTCGAGCAGGGGAACAGGTAGTGTACCCCTGGAGATCCAAACACACATGAATTTATCAATCGATTGACTTCCTGCTGTTCCAAAGGGAATTTCAGGCAATCAATTTTTGGCTTGGTCTTGCTCTCCTTACTATCAACTAGCCACAAACATTGGTTAAGCACCAATTACAATGGCTGGCACATAATGCACACAGAGATTATTTGGTGAATAAGTGTAAAAATATACCATGACAGATGGCTTTAGATACATTGCTGAAATCAACAAATGCTGAAATCAAGCCCATTTGATGAGGCATGATGACATTTGTCTTAGTTTAACAGTCACCTTCACCCGAGACACTCCTAGGGGTATAATTAGACTCTGATCAATTGGCTGTAGCCCAGTAAAGATCAATTGGTTGTAGCTCTGTGTGTGCTGTTTCTAGCATAGAAGCTTTAACTCCAGACTGATTGGAATGCACCATGAAGTTATAAATCTATAGTCTCAAGTGTTTTCCATCTCACTCATCTTGGAATTTATAGATAATAAAAGAGAGATGGTTCCCTTGGGAAGGCTTGATTCTGGGGAGCTCATGTTGGGTTGTACAAATTATGTGACTCTTCTCTAAATCCTCACATATCTCTTGTTTAATAACCTTCTCCTAATTTTAATCAGTCATTCTTTTACCAGTCTATTCTGTTTGAAAACTACTTTAAAAAAAATCACTGAAAGTTGGCATTTCCCTGTCTCCATTCTCCAGCACCTCTGCAGATGGACAGTTTCCCCCACAAGTATCTACCGGTTATATGGACAAATGCTCTTAGCACTCTGAGGTGTGATCTGCCTAAACTTGAAGCAAGAAGACCTTGTGATAAAATTAATTAATCACTGATTTATAGAACAACTAGAAGAATGTACTAGGAAACAATCAACTAGAAGAAAAGGGGTGAGAGAAAGGATAGAAAGACGAATGTGATTGGCACTACACTGATGATGGACAAACTTGACACTGAAACAAAAGTGAATACATAGAAAGATAATGAAGACACTGAAAGATACTGGAGTTTGAGAAGTGCTGCCACATGGGTTTGGTAAGTGTAGGGAGGAGATCACTTTTGCTGGGAAGAATAAGGTCACTGAGTGCTGCAGGACTAGCAGAATTGATGATGTGTTGGGGGATGTGACACATTCCCACGTGGCTACAACATAAAGTGTTTAGATAGAAGCTGAATGAGGCGATGGTTGGGAAATTGGTCTTGACAGATGGCCAGGTTAAGGAGTGGTGACTTCAGCAACCTCACTCAATGGCCCTGTCAGGGTTCAGAGCTCAGGTTTGCCAGGAAAGAGCAACTGGGACAGTTTCTCAAGGTTCAGCAAGGAATTTGCACTTCAGGAGAGTGAATTGGAGATGAAGGTGAGTGCGATGGAAGCCTTACCTTTTCCAAAGTAAATTTTCCTCAGTACTTATTTGAAGATAATTTTCTCCTATGAAAGAAACTCAGTAGTGCCCTCTAAACAGACTTACCTCAGAGAGGTTTAGAGGTAGCATTTTGATTGAAATAGTTGCTTCTAGAAGTGCTTGCTCAAAGTATTGAAGTCCTCCCCTTCCCTCTACCCTCACAATTATTGATCACAGTATCTGTGTCTTTTTGTGTCTTGCAGTTAAAGACAGCAATGAACTATAACCCCTGTCTGAATAATGCTCATTACTTGTAAATGAGCGCAAGGGGTAAATGGACCTAGAAGGATAAAGAAATGCATTTAAAAAGTGTATTTTTGACTCTGCTTCTTTGTGAAAATAAGTGCAATCTCAGAAGGACTTGTGTGTGTCTGCAGACATGCGAAGATTTTAGAAGGAAAAATGCATGATACTGCAGGCAGTGTCCCAAACCCTCTGAAGTTATACGGCTGCTACTTAACAAGAAGTAACTAGCAAGAATACTTCAAGGATATGTTTGAATGAGAAAATAGTAAATATTCAGAAATTTTTAGAAGGTTTACATGTATTGGCCTCTTGCTAGCCTGTCACTTCCCAATCATTCCCTTGCATCATCCAGGAAGAAATTAAAGGTCTGTTTTCAGGCATCTGGATTTTTTAAATGATGGACGTGGCTGAAGGGCTGCTACTTTCTGATTCTTTGTTGAGGATAAATATTCACATTTGCATTGCTCAGTGCTGGCCAGAGTAGGGAAAGGTCATCGAATAGGCTTCTCCATGGTGGACCCAACTTCTCTGCACATGAAGAGCTAGGGACTTGGTTGTTTCCAGGAAAGAGAAGACATTTTAAAAACATAAAACATTCTTCCCTTTTGGAGGCCTTGGTTAAATTAGTTCATTGATCCCTGCTAACTTTTTAGCTCCAAAAGTGCCACCAGAACAAAAGAGACTCCCTCTGCTGGGGTCCTGGGCAGGGGTAGATTATCCCCTTGCTCTCTCTTTCCATCCATCCCAATCTCTCTGTCTCACTAAATTAGAGACTTGGTCAAGTGTGAAGTAGAGTTCTGGATAGCCAGTGCTTATTAGCACTTCCCAGAGGTTTCAGATAATTCCAATGCTGTTTCTAAGCTGCTGTATAACCCTTTACTAATGGGACAACATCAAGGTCACATAATTCATTTCAGCATTTATCTTGAACCCGGAACTCTTGCGAATGGTTAGGGCAGTATGGTAGTACAGAAAGACCAGGAGCTTAGGAGTCATGCAGACCAGGCTTGCTGTCCCCAGTTAGCAGATGTGTGATACTTTAATTCATCTTTCCTCAGTTTTCTGATCTGTAAGGCTGGAATAATATTAGGCAACACTTAAGAATGTAGTAACAATGAATGAGCACAGTGTGGATGGAATCCTTAACAGAGTTAATGGAAGGCAATAGACTTTTGAGAAATGATGGCTATTATTAGTTCCCTAACTGATTTTCAGCAGCCTCAGAATTTAAACAATAGCCAGCAGCTACACATAAAAGGAAATCTTTCAAATACACTCTTGTGGACTGAGACTAGGAGGCACAGCTCAGATATTGATTTAAAAAGAAAGTAATCGTTTCTGAAAGGATTAAATGTAGCGAACTTCGTAGGTGAACATTTCAAATGAGCAGGTGTCGTCTGGTAAGAGTTGGACTGGGAAGAATAGGAGGAAAGGAGCATTTCATAAACTGTGTTTCTTCAGATCCAGGTTAGTCACTAGGTATTTCCTGAAGATAGGAGCTAAGGGCATGTGATATGCACACTGACTTCTGGGATCAACAGGACTGGAGGTAAGAATCCAGAGTGGCCTGCCCTGCAGGCTAACTTAGGTGAAATGGGCCACTTGAGGGCTACCTGGAGCTCCAACTTGCTAGGAGAACTTGACTGCCCTAGAGGAACTCCAAGTTGCCTTATGACCTTATGATCTCGTACTTTTCTAGTTCTGAGAGAGCCAAGGTGGATGTGGAGAAGCACTGGCCACAGTTCTTGTTCTGTGTGACTCCTCGTATCCCATCAACACAGTATAGATCAGGTGGAGAATCCTCTAAATAAGTAATTTGAAGGGATTCATGATTTCCTAATCCTTGGGCTTCTGAGTCAGAAGTAGAGCTTCCTTTCGTTAATGATGTAAATCAACAGTGAAAGAGGAGGGTTACAGCTATTCAGTGGGTTGTGAACTTCTGAAGTGCTAATGGCGATGATTAGGAATTCTGCAAAGAAAAAGCAGGAATCAATTCTATTCTCTGCAGACTGGAGTGGGATTCAGTCATCACAGGCCCAAGAGAAAGTCCTGGGAGCCTTTCGCCAGAGATGAGGATGAAGGATTCAACCCTTCAGGGATAACCAAACACTACCCTAAGTTTCAAGAGGGGGAGTTAAATGAGAAACTGGATGCTATTTTTACTCCTTAAAAAAAAAAAGGCCAAATAAACAGAACCAATTACTTTAAATTTAATGAAAGAATTCTAGGCACTTATATGCTTTATCTCCTTTAGGATATTCATGATGCTTTTTAATTTAGGAAATAATATTTTTGCATGCTCTTTTTTGGTGGTATCTTTGAGTGTGTGGGTGTGTACACCAGTATGTGTATTTCCAAGTTCATAGGAAACAGTTATTTTATCACTATCATTATTATTACTTATTAGCATTGTTGTTATAGAAGCAAAATGGTTTGCTCTAAATTAAAAGGAAGATTTCCTTTTAAATGAGAATAAAAAATCCCACTAACACATTTAACAGTTCATGCCATATGACTCTTGGCTCCGCTCTCTCTCTCTCTCTCACACACACACACACACACACACTCCGTTCACACTGCAGAAGCAACACTGTACTAGTTTCCCCTGGACTTACACCTGTCCAGTGACCCCTCAGGGTAGAACTGGTAACTGCTAATACAAACCCAAACTCTCACTAATTTAGCCCTTGATAATTCTACTTACAAATAACATCAACCTTGCAGACAGTAGAACAAGAATCAGACATCTCTTCACTTAAAGCGTTGTTCACACAGGTGTTCAATCTGGTCAGGGCGCCCCATTGATTACAGTGATGTCTCCACCCATGCAGCCCTGGGCTGGATCAGTGCACCCCTTGACAGAGCCAGCACCTCAAAGTGGTGCTTGCAATATAGTACTTGCCTCTTCCAGTTTGTCAGCCTGGCTCAGGTGTGCCCCTCGCTTTTGTGATGCAGGTGGGATTCCCACGGCCAACTCTGACTCCTTTGTCGCCTGGCAGCTGGAATTCCTGCTAGCTGCTCCAGCTTGCAGCGATCAAACTCTGGACTACTGAAAGGCAGGTGAAGGGAGGATGGAAGACATGGGGTGGAATTCTACACTGAGGCAGCGGAGCTGACTGTGCTGAGGCAAAAGGATTCAAGGAGAGGCTTAATATGTGGACTGGATTTTTACAAAATGTACTTTTCTTTGAGACCTCCCACACACTGGCAATGTGCATAGCTCATGCGTCAAAGTTCTTCTTCCGCCCATTGAACCTTACACTGCCTCAGGGTTAGACACCTGTGACATTGCTTGTCTTCTCGGAGAGCCTGGATCTCGGGGTGGAAACTGTTTAAGTCCAGGGTTCTCATCCATGAAGATCCTGTCTAGTCTTGCTGTGGACAGTGCTAATCATGGGATCAACAGAGAAAGAGTTGCTGTCTTTGATGCTATGGGCAAAGAGAGAGAACAGACACTGGTTCAGTAGGGATTGTTTCTGAATGGAATACTTGGTACCTGGAAGTGGGAAACATATGTTTGTTGATTTTTCTTGAACTCTTGGCTTCCTAGATTTGCTTGAGTCTCTTGCAGTTATCTCCTGTCTAAAGTTCAGTTTCTGAGGGTGTCGAGGCCCCTCCTGCCGTGTTGTTTATTCTTCTTCTCCTCCCACTTCCTTTCTACTCTCCTTTGGGAAAGTTCAGTCATCCCATATTTTCCAGGATGGAAAGGCACCTTATAAAATAAAGTCTGTTTCTCTTTTCTTCATGTTGTTTCTCAAAGAAGGAAGTGGTGTGGTAGTAGGAAGGAAGTGAGAAGATGCCATCTTGGGCCAAGGTGCTGGACATTATCAGAGAGAGGAGTTTGTGAAGGGTCATGGGAGAGACTGGGGCATTGGTGGGAAGGTAAAATTTTGGCCATGCCAGAGAAAACTAGGAAGCAAGGTTCTGAATTTTCTGTCTTCTCCAAGCAGAGACTCAGATGCAGTACCTGCTTCATGTAGATTTTCTAATAGGCCACATGTACTGCTAGAAGTACTATGACCCATAAAATGATATAGTCCAAATCAGACTGCAAGTGCTGGATACCAAAAAATTAAGAAGCAATTGTCAATCCATAGCCTAGTATTTGCTTGAATACATGATCTTTGTAAAAACTTGGGGCAAGCATTGTGTATTCATTTATACAACATCTAACAGTCCACAAAAGGGGAATCTGTAGGGACAGAAAACAGATCAGTGGCTCCTTGGGACTGGAAACAGAGGGAAAGACTGACTACAAAGGTACAAGGAAAATTTAGGGTGATGTGATTGTTCTGTGTGTTGATTACAGTGGTGGCTGCCTGAATATATGTATTTGCCAAAAGTCATATAACTCATTAAAAAGGGTGGCTTTCACTGTCTAGAAATTTAAAAACACATTGAAGCCATAATGCAGATTGAATCAGTCAAGTTTAAGGACATTTTAAGTCCCTGCAATTGCTCCTCTTTCTTCATCTCTGAAGGTTCTGCAGAGAGTGTGACGAAATGCTGATTCACCATGGAGAAACCACAGTTGTAAGTTGGAAATTTAATAGTGGAATGTCTGTAAAGTCCAGTGCACAGTACACACTGCACCATGCAAGGCCAAGTTCAGCAGCACATAGAGTCCCATTCCTTTTGTATTCCCCACCATGGTGATCAGAGATTTGCATTGATGCAGGAGATGAGAAAGAATTAGACGGGAAGAAGCGACAGGTCTTGGGCAAGGCAGCAGAAGGAAGTGTCTGCTGGCCTGAGGCGGCTGGATACAATAGTTTCCACACCCAACTTTACAGTCATCTAATGGTGCCTGATGGTCTGGGCTGGTTCAGAATCTGCAGTGCCTAAGAAGCTGCCCTGCTCAGTCTTTGCAGTGGCCCCGGGTCAGTGCTGAGCATCTGGGTTGGGGCTGAGATGGTTCAAGTGGAAGAGCTGATGAGTTCCTGCAGTCTCCAGCCACATCGCTGGTATCTTAGTCCACAGAGAACACAGAAGCTTGGCTCACTGTGTTAGGCCATCCTGTGTCTTCAGTGCCCACCAAGAGACCTAAAGTGACTCCACAAGGAGAAGTCTTCATCCACTTTCCCTTAACAATAAGGGGGATGAGGTGTCTCAGGGGAAAAATGAGACAGTCAGGGACTTCCAAGCTGATTTTGCTGGTACACTCTGAGTTTTAACTTGGGCCTATATGTCTCTGTATCTCCATATCCTTGATTACCTTAACTTTGGGCCAGTTTCCTGCTCAGTTCTGTACCTAGGTATGCTAATTACTTAAGGGGTGTTTGCCTATAAACTGGTAATACAAGGTTTATTAGCTCTAAATTTACCTAACCTGTCTCATCTCAGCCCCTTCCCCCCAAGACTGAGGACACCAGACAACAGTAAGTAAAATATTCTCAGCATATGCAAAGGATGTTCAGCTGTCAGCTTTTACAGTGTGTCCTATTCCAGACTTCCTGGGGTGATGCTGAAGTCTCCAGTTATTGCAGTCACCTTGGATTCCAGCAGTCTGCAGACAGATCACTCCAGGTGAGGTCACCCCGCTAATAGGAGCAATCATTTCAGGGAGCCAGATGGCCCCCTGCAGTGTAAGGGTTCTCTGGAACCACCCAGCAGAACCAGAACTGAGATAATGATCAGCCAGAACCTAGCCCATCCCAGCAACCTGATAAACACTCATCCTTTCCTTTGTTAAGGGGCCACCTATAATTTGGTCCACCAGTGCCTTCGCCCCTTCAACTCTTTGCCTTATCTCTTCCTTCTGGATGGTAAGCTTTGCCTGCTCTCTTATACTTCTTGGCCTGATTTTCAATTTCTATAATCACCAAGTGAAAAGATCTAAAATGTACCATCAGGGACCACAAAGCCCAGAGTGACAGAGAGCTTGGCAGGAGAAAAGTCCTCCAGTGTAGTGGCCCGATGGCCATCCTGCTCGGAGGAGGCTGCTTGGACTTGGGGCAGGAGGCAGGGTCCTAGAGACTGGGGAGCTAGAGTATGCATAAGGACCAAGAAGGTATACAGAGTGTCCACCAGGGCTCTGGCCAGGTTAGGAGCTATCTGGGCTGCAGCATCAGGGAAGAAGGTTGGGAAATACTAAGGGTTCTAGTGTTTGCAGGTTCCTAGCACACAACACAATGCCTGGGCACCATAGCCAGTTAATGGATCTTTTTTGTTTTGGGTGCTGGGAATTGAACCCAGAGACTCTGCTCTGTTACACATCTCCAGTTCCTTATCCTTTAAATTTTGAGCAGAATTTGGTTAAATTGCTAAGTGGCCCAGCTTGGGCTCCAATTTGCAATCTTCCTGCCTCAGTCTTTCAGAGTGCTGGGATTACAGGTGTGCACCACCACGCTTACCTACCAAGTGGTTCTTGAATGCATGATTAAGTGACTGCTATTCAACCTAAATCTTCTCCAGTGTTATCTAACTTTCCTTAGAGCAACCTAAAGAGAGAGACCATCATTCCTTCTGCTCTGTTCCCTTTCAGGGCCAGAGAAGTGAATTAATTTATCCAAAATCTCACAGTTGATAAATAGATAGCTTCTCAAAGAATGAGCAAAGATAGCCCACCGTTGGAATGCTGGCAAAGGACTTGAGTGTTTTATATTTGAAACATAGGAGAGATTGATTTCCTAATGCATGATCACATTTTTGGGGTTAAACCAGTACTTTTAAATGCTCCCCAAGGAATGTAAGTGCATCTCTTTTGTACACAGGTTCTTTGACAGAAAAGACTTGAACAGTAGCTCTGGACTGAGGGACAACAGAAAGCTTGTCTTTATTTTGTTGCCTCTGGAAATTGTTTAAATAACTTAACACTTGTTTTGGAATATACTTATTATTTTTGACTGTTTTCTTTTTCATCGACCAAAATTGGAAGCATGGATTAGGTAGAATCCAATCAGTACTTGCAGACTTCTCAGGTGATAATATTTTCTTAAAAGCAATGTGACCAGCCTGGTGTGGTGACACATGCCTGCAACTCCAGCATACTGGGAAACTGAGGCAGCAGGGTCACAAGTTGGAGCTCAGCCTGAGGGACTTAGCAAGACTCTATCTCAAAGTAAACAAACAAACAAACCAACACACAATAAAAATAAAAGGGGCTGCGCATGTAGCTCAGTGGGAAGATCCTGAGATCAATGCTCTGCACCACAAAAGCCAACCAACCAAATGAATATAAAAACCCAGCGTCTGGCCCCTTTTTATAAAAGCAGCATCTGACCATTTTTTGTAAAGCAATCATTGCCATCACTTAGTAATAAAAGAGATGTGGTGGCCACTGCGCATTAGCAGCTTTCTTCTCGACTGTGACTTTCAACTCTTTTTGTACCCCTTTCTATATTTCTGTGGATAGAACTAGATTAAAAAGTATTATGCCATTTCATTAATATCACTGTTTTATTAAATAAAGACTGAAATTAAGCCATCAGGCTACCTAAAATATATTTACATGGCAAGCCCATGAAATCTGTGAAATAGGATGGAATCAGCTGGAGACAATTCTAACATTGAATCCAAATCCAATATTGATATTCTTTAAATTTTTGAAGAAAGAAGTAGTAAAAGAGCTTGGTCTCATAATGAAAGGTGGGTAGTTAAACCAAACAATGGAGTGATACCTGGATAAACAGACACAGAGATACAGATACACATACTTAATAACCCTAGAGGAGGGGCGGAAAGGAGATGCAGTCATCCTCATAAACACCTTAGTTTCAGCCCTGATGAAATATACAAGAGAAAAAAGAAAGAAAGAAAGAAAGAAAGGAAAAGAAAAAAAAAAGAAAAGAAAAGAAAAGAAAAGAAAAGAGGAGCCTTGAGTTAGGAGGAACTGAGCACTAATTTGTTCAAGTCACAAAAATTAACAAGGTGAGATACTTAAACATTGTAGAGTACTACATTTGAATGTCTACGAAAGGCCAAAAGTAATGTCAAGTCAATAAAAATCTACATAGCTTAGCAAATAGTCTTCCAAACATGAATGCGAATCACTAGAGGGAAAGAAAGGGCCAATGAAATGCATTAGCGGGCAGCTTTCTCTTGGGTTTCTTTTAGGAGATCAGCTGGGGAGCAGGCTAAAGACTTCACTTCTGGGGGTTACTAATTCCTGGTCTTCCTCTCCTGCCACGAAACTAGTAGGGAGGTGTATAGATGCCCGGCAGTTGGTCTCCCTCCTTCCTATTGCCTCACGGGTTCCTGTCTTTGCAGAAGGGTGGTCTCAGGAGCTGCATTGATCAGCCGCCTCTGAGTTGGGGAGCCCAAAGGAGGGCTGAGCAGCAATTTGCAGAAACCAGCCGCAGGAGATGGGAAAACTCTCGGCGCAATCTGCCACTTTCCCCATGCTCACTGTGGGGGGCAATAGGTTCTTTTTAATGGCCTGATGGACGAGGCTTCATGGTCTTTTTCTCTTGATTTGATTGCAGGCATTAGGGAAGGGACACGGTGGGATTAGAGGACAGTGCCTTTGCTGTGCTCTGACTTTGTCTTGCACCTCGAGAGGCCTTTCCTTCTGGGGCTTTCCCCTGGGCTTTGCAGGGCCCATCTGCTGTGTTAATTATATTTTCCCTTGGTTGGCAGAATACGAATCAGCTTAGTCATGCTTCTGTTTGTAGCAGTAAGTGCTCAGTAAGAGATACCTGGCTCCCACCCCTCGTCTCCCCGTCTCTGAGGTTTCCCCTTCCGAACGGGCAATGCTGGTGTCTGCAGACGCTGACCAGAGCTTAAAATCAGAGCCTGGGTATCAGAAAAGCAGGCCATTTCCAGGAGCTCTCTTTCCATGCTCCCTGAGTCTTCCTCAGGGATTGCTGGGGTCCCCGCAGGCCTGGCAGCCCCTTTCTTCCGGCAGGAAGCCCTTGCGAATCCCCTCCTTCTTGGGGACCCAGCCAGGAGGAGGACTTTTCGGGTGGCAAGGGCAGGCCAGCCCTGGGGATGGCTGTATGCTGGCACTAAGTGTCCAAGCCTGGGAGCTGCTCACTGCTGCCACAGCCAGAGAGTCTGTGTACCCATTTCTACTGCAGAGCTGCGGGCCAGCAGCCCCTGTGGTTCTGTGTGATCACAGTCATCATCTCCCTTCCCTGCCGGGTGTTTCCTACCTTGCAGGTGGCCCTCTGGACCTCACAGCAAATACCATTTGTTCTACCAGGCCATAATCACTGTGTGTCAGGCCACTTGACTGACTGACCCCTCACTGTCCTGAAGGTCCAAGGATGGGCTGTGGGCCCGAGAATGGGCTATGCTTCTTACACTGCCTCTGTTCTCCCTTGGGCCACAGGACCCCTGGTTGAGACTCCTGGAACCTGGGACCTTCCTTACCCCAGACATGCTGAATGCTACTTTTGGCCTAAGATGACCAAGCTAGAATTTCTGTTTAATAAGAACACAGATCCTGGTCACAGTACTGTCATTCTTTAGGTTGGGAAGGCTATATAATGCATTCAGAAAGTCACTAGAACCTCTGCCATGGGTCATTATGTCGTTATTAAGAAAAATTCGCAAACTTCAGCAAACACTTGTTAGGTTGAAAAGAATACCTGAACAAGCCTCTTACAAGGATGGAGAAAATCAGCAATTTCAGGGATATTCTGGAACCCAAATTAGGGTAGCTTTAGACACAAAGCAATCACAAGAATTGAGCAAAGTGGATTCTTTCTCTGGGCCTGATTTTCTCACTTATGTATGGAGTGAAGGGTTGGGACTTAATGGTCTCTCAGGTCTCTGCTTATTGCAAATGAGGACAGGACTGGGAGGTGCACCTTTGTTCTCACTCACCACCCATGGTCCTCATTGTGTTTCAGTGACTGAGAGAGCAGGTGGGTCTATAAAAGGCCTTCCAAAGCCAGGTGTGGTGGGGCCTACACAGAATGGCATCATCCTCGGAGGCTTAGACAGGAGGATCACAAGTTTGGGTCCAGCCTGAGCAATTTAGCAAGTCCCTGTTTTGAAATAAAAAATAAAGAAAGGGCTGGGGATATAGCTTTGTGTAAAGTCTCTGGTTCAGTCCCTGGTTCATTCTCCAACACCACACACACATAGATACACAGTCACACACAGACATAGACACAGACATACAGACACACACAGATCCTGAGGCCTGACTTGGGCATCTCTGCTGGTTGTGGGAAATCCTTTCCTGTTTGTGTCAATATATTTGCAACTGTCTCGGTGTGAATGACTTTCTCCTAGTCTAGTGAACTCTATGGTATTGTTGAACTGAATTTTTGGAATTAAGTAGGAATTTGTCCCTGGTAGGTGATGATGCTGTGTATAGGTCTTGGCACATCTGGAAGCTTTTTCACAGTGTCAGTGTGAGTTTACATTACACTCTTCTCTGCAATTTCCAACAGTAGGAGGAGACACCCAAATATTCCCTCAAATTCTCCAAGTCTCTTAATCTCACACAGAAAGTGATGGACTCAGTGGTCTGGATTGTAACATTTCTGTTCAGAGTCAAATACAAGCAAAGTAGCACTGGTAGCTGAAAGCATGACATACCTGTTAAATGTGTCCATATGTGTGCACAGGTGACAAATACTAGTATAGAACGAAGATACTCTGGACAAGAGTCAGGACCTTGATTCTGATCAAGGACCTGGCATTAAGTATTGCTTTAGCTCTGCAGCTCGCAGCCTGTCTGGCTTATATAAAGAATTTGGAACCAAAGTTCACTCTGTTCCCAACATTCTGACTTTCACTGGTTTTAGGTGGCATGTTCTTTCTCATCATGCTTTGGATTTCAGGGGACTGCTCTCTGAGGCAGCCCTGCTCCTCCAGACAAAGCAGTGTGGAGAGAGCTGCCAATATAGCGAGTTAAAGAGAATGTTAAACACCCAGAAATGCAGAGATAAAAGGGAAAGGGAATTATGTCCACCTATTGAACTATAATGCAGCTGCAAAATTATCAAGAGCATAAAAGAATAATGCCAGGTGTGCTGCCATTCATGAATCCCTCCATTTAGCAAGCATTTCTTGGCTACTGTCATGTGCTGCATGCTGTGCCTGGTTAAGGATCTTGGAGGTTAAGGATGAGTAAGAAGACCTCGTCCCAGCCTTGTGGAGCCTTGTGAATGGCACTCTACTTGCTTGACACGCTGAAGGCGTCATGTACTTTATTGTGTTTAATTTTCTCAACAGTCCAATCAGGCAGGTCTATTATTATTCCTCTCTCTATGGATGAGGGTACTCAGAAACACAAAGCCAGGAAGCAACTGAGCAGGAATTTCAACCCAGGCTAATCTGACTCATAAATAAATGCTACATCCCCAACTATTTTAATCATTTTGTTATTTTTTTTAAAGGAGCATAATAAGTAATTATGAATGCAGTTTTACAGAGATGCTCTCAGGAATTTTTGTAAACTTATTTTGTATGTGATTGAGGTCCTGTTCCTCTTGCTGCAGATTGATAGTAAAGCAATTATTTCGACAAACTAGCCTACATCTGCCCTCGCCATTTCTAACATCGAGCCGGGAAGCATCATCAAAAAAGAACCAACAGCCCGAGAGGCAGATCAATTCATGGCCTGGTTTAATTTTAAATGACATGAATAATGTTGCTTCTCTCTTTTCCCCTGAGAACCCATTTCAAAGTCTGATTGATAATAATGTGTGAAATTGCTCTTACTTAGCAGGGAGAATACCTCTATTTTAGCATCCTAAAGACAGCGCTGTATTTTGCTACTAGCTGAGTCCAATCTTAAACACTGTATTACCTTAGATGGGCACAGAGGGAGTTCTGAAAGACTTTGCTCTGGATCAAGATTTTTACAAAACAAACAGGAACACAATTCCTTGTTCTTGAACACCAAGAGGCCCTTGTCCCGACCAGGGAAAGAATCTCTTTCCCTCTGCACTTCCCATTCACCATCAATTCTCCCTCTAATTGTGAGCCAAGTATCATATCATATCTTATCATCTAAAGCATAAAATATGAAGATGAAGCATACAAAAACTGAAATTTTATGTCACACACAAATAAAACTTACAGGGCTTAAATATACATGTATTTAGTATCATGCGATTGCTTTGCAGTTTAAAAGTAATTATAGTAATTATGATTTTTACTCATCTGAACGAAAGGATTGAGGAGATTCTTTTCCCCTAAGTATGTCATGGTTTTACTAGGTAAAATGTGATAATTTTGCACATGTACTTAAAGCATGAAGACTCTAGATTTGACCCAGCTATGAAAGCACACCATACATTAAGAGCCACTGCCAGACCCTTTCATGGTATAGGGAGAGGTGAGAGAGAGGAGTGTTGTGGTTCATTTGAAATTTGGTCAAATGCTCAGATAATGTATATGAGGGATGAAGATCCACTTTCTCTCTCCTGCCCTCCCAACCTATTTGAGGATGCTGTCATGTGAGGGTTTGGACAAGGACAAAGCTATCCTCTCCACCTACATTCTAGTCCGTATTTGCTGAATGTGCTTGGGGCGCAGGTGCTGGTCTGTGTGGGGACTATGGTGGTTCTTCTACCAACATGGCTCTGTCAGAAGGGGATAAGAGATTCTACTTGGGGCAGTGGTGAGAAGTTCTGGGGAGGGACCCTTGTCCAACTTTGGAGGACAGAGGAAAGTTTCCTCGGAAAACTGATACCCAGTCACAGGTGAGATGAGTCAGCTGAGAAACAGGAGGAAGAGCACTACAGTAAAGCAGTTTGCCTGAGAGGATGAACACAGCACTAAAGGCTCCTGTTGGTATTCTTTGACCCTGTAGTCCAGTGGAACTGCTTGCCAGGACTACTGATCACAAACAAACCCTTCAGAAGGCTTTTCTCTTGACCCTGCTCTTCAGGTCCTCTTCTGGGTTTCCCTGTTTGCTGGTAGCACAAGCCTGGACTCCCAACTCCTGAGTCCTGGAGCCATCTAAACACCTGTCCTGTCTCTCTATGCTATTATGACCACTGCCTCTGTATCCATTCTCTCCACCATTTCTTGAGTCT
This sequence comes from Dasyprocta punctata, assembly GCA_004363535.1. Lineage (NCBI taxonomy): Eukaryota > Metazoa > Chordata > Mammalia > Rodentia > Dasyproctidae > Dasyprocta > Dasyprocta punctata. The sequence continues at coordinate 22,617 of RJWM01002392.1, forward strand.
TCTCCATCTCAGCAGTTGGAAGAGGTTCACTGCCTGCTCAGTGCTGGCCCACAGTGAATTGTAATGAATAGACAATGAAAGTGCTTGAACCAGAGGGGCTCCCTGACCATCCTCAGTTTCTTCTCAGCATTTTATTGAACTTCTGATACATCTAGAGTCTTTTTACCTCTCTTCCAATTGAGACCATATAATTTTTAGCTGACTGTCATATAATTTAGAAATGGTCACTGGAAGCTTCCAGCAGTTTCCAGAAATACCAGAAAATTCCCAAAGTTAGCCAGAATCTGTGGTCCTAAGGAGCCTGGGGATTCCTAGACCTATCATCCTAGGGTGACTCTGACTAAGATAGCCTGGAGAGCACAGTGGTGGAGAATTTGATGGGCCAAATTCAGTTCCTTTGGGTGGTGTGAGTCTTCCTAGAGACTGTAACCTTGGGCCAGGTGCCGGGAGTATTTGGATGAAGTCTGTCTGAACTAGCCCTGTCTGAGGGTGGCTGTGATCACTGTGAACTTCAATGCTGCTTCTGCTAACTGGGTCTCATGAAAAATGCTCCCTATTAGTCAGTGGCTCAAAGCCCACTGGCCACCAAGTCACTGAACAGACAATAGACAACAGCCACAATATGTGACAATTGTATGTGGACCTACAGCCAGCAGCAGCCAGCCCAGGAAGCCAGACCACAGTCTCTGCAGCGATCTGTCCTATATGGGCAGGACTTCATAAGTAAGTGCCCTACCCTCCTAATTTGCTCTCTGTCCTCACTTTTAGACCATCCAGAGGAAGCCTAGTATACTGCCCTAACCAGTCACCCAGGATGCTTGTTACTCAGCTCCAGCTTTTTTCTGCCAGTTCCTCCCATTAGACACATCCAAGACTTCCTTTTTTTCCTCTATAAAGCTTTATACTCCCCATTGGCCTTTGGTTTTCGGCCAAACAGAGGTGACAGTGACTGACTGGTGCCACAGATCCTTCTGAATAAGAAGGCAGTTGCGTGTTCTCCTCTGGGTGCTCTTTGTTTAGTTCCAGTGTGCTCTGTAGTAAGATGCTATGGGAGATAGTCCATTCCTTCACAGCTTTCCAAGGCCCTAAATATCTTCTGTCGAAACAGAAATTGGTAACTTCAAACAGATATTGAATTCTAGACCAGTCTCAGGAGATCCATGTGGGTAGACCCAGGGTTGACATGCTACGGCCTCCAGGAGGAGAGGAAGTGGGAGACAGTGAAAAAGGGGGTGCTCTCAGATCCAGAGACCCAGATTCCCTGACACTGCTGACAGCTTTGAGGGTACAGATTGCTATGGTTTGGATAAGCATCCCCAAATGTCCATGTGGTCTATGTAGTTAAAGCCTGGTCCTCAGGGTGGTACTGCAGGGAGATGGTGACCTGATGGGAGGTCCTGAGGTTATGGAGAACATTCCCTTGAGTGGGATTGTGGGATCCCAGTTTCTTCTTTCTCTTTTGCCTCCTGGCTAGAAATGAGCAGTTTACTCTGCTACATGTTCCCTGCCATTTACATCTGGTGCACCCACCAGAAGTCCATAGCGACTGATCTACCTGATCTTGGACCTCAAACTGGGAGCCATGGTCAAACTTTTCTCTTTGTAAGTTAATTATCTCAGGTATTTCATTATAGCAACTATGGGGGAACTGACTAACACATAGACACTGGAAGCCCATAAAGCTTGAGTAGCAGCAAGTACAAAATATTTTACTTATGATAAGTGCAATTTGCTACATAAGAGCAAACGCAGTGAGCATCTATTCTGATGCTAGTTCCAGGAGACACAAATCCCCTTCGGGATTTGGGATACAACTAACACCTAGGGCACAGTGACTGGAATTTGAGAGCTATTTCTATGAGGTGTGATTTGGCTGGGCATGAAACACTGGAACAATGAGCCAATTTATAACAGTGCTTTACTAAACAAAGTGGCTTGATTATCACAGTTATGTTCTCTAATTACACAGTGATAACAGGAAAACAATTTAGTGAATACCTTTGAAATGGAGCATGCTAAGAAGAGGCTTTGGGCCAGTCTTTCGCAAAACTCAGGGAGAGATCTGCAAGCAATTCAGCAGAATTTTAACATGCAAAAGTAGCCCTCCTTGGAAGTTGATGAGCAAACGCTGTTTCTTGTTGGATCTCCACTATAACAAAGTCGAAGGACACTCGTGTGCAAGGCACCCGAGAGTGGGTCACACGCAGGGCAGTCCACTTGCCTCTGGGGGGAGCCCAGCTGCTCTCCTCTGTGGCCTCGTTCTTTTAGTGACACTGTTTCTTTCATTCATGCCAAGGGAAAGATGGTTGGGATATGAGGTGTTGGTCTGCTTTGCTTTGTTTTCCCACTGTTTTTTCTCTTTATGGCTTGGCAGTTTCTGCTCACTTGTCTCAACTACACTGATTTTTTCCTAAGCCCTGTCCCATATCCTACTGAGCCCATCAAAATATCCTTCATTCCTTTCACAGTGTGTCCATGTGTTTGGCTTTTTGGTTGAAGGTTGTGCACCATTTACTGGGTAATAGGAACCAAGTTAGCCAAGCTGTTAAGCCCTTTGGGGTGCTAAAGATTGATCAGAACCTACAGGGTGTGTTTAAATAAAAAATTATTATGGTAAAAGACCCATAGCCATTAGTCTCCCTCAGAATATACCTTTTTGCTTCAACACACTTACCCTATTGTTCTTATCACTTTCTGAAGCAATTCTGGAAGTCCACTTTTATGAGGTCTGACAAAAAATAGGGTGAACACTGCTGCTGAGTGCCAGCCAATGGAAAGGTAGACTCCTAAAAACATTAAGATATGTCCTTATTCACCCTATTCACTGAATCTGATACTGTGTGACTTTTGGATCTTCCACAAAGTAAAAATGATCATGAAAGGGGAATATTTTGAATCAATTCCGGGACATCAAAGTAGCCACAACAGCACAACTAGAGACACTCATAAAAGAGGCCTTCCAGAACTGCTTCAGAAAGTGGCAAGGACAATGGGGACGATGTGCTCAAAGCAATGGGGAACAATGCCCATAAGAGACACAGTTCCCACCCATAGCAGTGGACAGGCGATGATCAGAAAGCTGTGAGAGCACACAGCACACCTGGTTGTTTTGAGGGCAGGTAGGGATGGAGGAAGTGGCTCTGTTCACTGGGCTGTGTATGCTACGTTCAAGGTCACACCAGCTACATATCAGCCTGGCTTGACAGGACTCCTGATTCTGTGGCTTCCTTATTTCCTTTCCCACAAAGCTGCTTTCTCTGCTTCAAATCCTTCCAAGAAGAGCCTAGATTGGAAATGCTGGCTAGTTCAATCCAGAATGTTTGGAGCTGGCTAGAGAGATGGCTGTGCAGAGAGCAAAGAAGAAAGGCCTGAAAAGGACAAGGAGAGTTATGTGTGGAGAAAGAAAAGTCTGTTCTGTTGGAGAGAATAGATGATAAAGACTACAAAGATCAGAACTTCAGATCTCTGAGCTGAGAGGCTAGATCCTGGATCCAGTTTCACTTTGGATGTTGGAAAAGGCCCCTAAATGATGATCCTGGGCTCCAAGCTTACTCTCCCAAAGACTGGTTCAAGTTCATAGGGTTCGTGTGACAGCTTTCAATGCTGGGTACGTATTGCAACCACCCAGGTAACTTAAAAAAAAGAAACCTGGATGCCTGGGTCATACCGAAGCATAATCCTGGGTGCACTTGTCTGTAGGTTTTTAAAGCTCCTCCAGTGGCAGTGATGTGGCATGAGGGTTGAGTTTTTGGGCTGAAGCAATGCAGTAAAGAAGCCTAAAAGCTGAAAGTGATAAGAACAGACCCTTTCTATGTGGAGCATTCTCAGGTTGAAGTAGAAGCTCACTAGTAGATGGAGAGATTCTCTGGAGGATACATCCACAAACCTCTCCCTTTTACCTAAGATGGTGGGGAGTCAAGGCAATTCCTCAGAGTTGGATATAATGGTGATGATTCTTTCCTCAGAGAAGAAGAGTTCAAGATAAGTTATCAAATGACAGAAATTCATTGTTAGATTGATTCTTAAATATTTCACTTTTTTTCAATGCCATTGTAGAATGTGTTGTTTCCTTAATTTCTCCCTCAGTGAGTTCATTATTTGTGTACAGGAAGGCTATTGATTTTTGAGTGTTGACCTTGTATCCAGCTATGTGACTGAATTTGGTTATTAAATCTATAAGTCTTTTGGTGGAGTTTTTGGCATCTTCCATGTAAAGTATCATGTCATCTGCAAATAGTGATAATTTAGCTTCTTCCTTTCCTGTCTTGATTCCTTTTATTTCTTTCTTTTGTCTAATTGCTCTGGCTAATGTTTTCAGAACTATATTAAATAGGAGTGGTGATAGTGGACATCCTTGTCTTATTCTTTATTTTAGAGTGAAAGTTTTCAGTTTTTGACTTTTAGTATGATGTTGGCTATTGGTTTGTCATAGATGGCTTTTATCAGATTGAGATAAAGACCATATATTCCAATTTTCTGTAGAGCTTTTATCATGAATGGGTGCTAACTTTGTCAAATGCATTTTCTGTATCTCTACATTGAAAACTATGGTACTCTGAAAAAGGAGGATATTAGAAAATAGAAAGCTATCCCTTGCTCTTGAATAGGAACAACAAACATAGTGAAAATGCATACTTCTAAAACTGTTATACAGATTTAAAGTAATCCCAATCAAAATACCATTAACATACCTCACAGAATTAGAGAAAATAATCCTAAAATTCATTTCAAGCCAGAAGAAATCTAAATGAGCAAAAGCAATTCCAGACAACAAATGCAAAGCAAGAGCGATCACAACCCCTGACTTCAAGTTATACTACAAAGTTATGGTGATAAAAACAGCATGGTACTGGCAAAAAAAAAAAAATAGACCAGAGGATCAATGGAACAGATTAGAAGAGGCAGAAATGACTTCAAACACATTCAGCCACCTTATCTTTGACAAAGGAGCCAAACATATTCACTGGAAGAAAGATAGTCTTTTCAATAAATGGTGCTTGAAAAACAGTCTTACTGCATGCCAAAGACTAAAACTAGACCCATGCCTATCACCATATACTAAACTAGAATCAAAATGGATCAAAGACCTAAATATTAAAATAGAAACACTAGGGCTGGGAGTTTGGCTCAGTGGCTTAAGCACCTGCCTGGTAGGTGCGAGGCTGTGAGTTCGATCCCCAGTGCCAAAAAGAAAAACAAAAAAAACAAAAAAAAAACAAAAACAAAAAACAAACCAAAAAAAAAATAGAAACACTAAATCTGCTGAAAGAGAAAATAGGTAGAACTCTTGAAGACATAAGTGCAGGCAAAGACTTCATGAACAAACCCTAGATCATGCAGAAAATGCTATACAGAATCAACAACTGGAATCTCATCTTATTGAAAAGTTTTTGCATAGCAAATGAAATCACTTACAGAGTGAAAAGACAACCTACAGAGTGGGAAAAAATTTTAGCCAGTTGCTCCTCAGACAAAGGCCTAATATCTAGAACTTATAAAGAATTAAAAAAAAATTCAAAGCCTTTGAATTAAAAAACCCAATCCAAAAATTCGCATCTGAATTGAATATGTACTTCTCTGATGAAGAAATAGAAATGGCCAATAAATATAAGAAAAAATGTTCAACATCACTTGTCACTCAAGAGATAGAAATTAAAACAGCCCTGAGATTCCATCTCATTCCAGAAAGAATGGCTATCATCAAGAAATCAAGCAACGATGAATGCTAATGTGGGGAAGAGGATAGCAACTGAAGTAAAGAAACAACTTCATGAGACTGTAAAAGCAATCAGATAAGAAATACTATCTCAGGTAAAAGAAGAAATCACAAGCACAATGAAAGAATTGCTGAGCATATGTAAAAAAGACAAAGATGAAAAAGAAGAGCATAGGAAAATGATGGAAACCTTGAATGAACAATATAGAAAAGAATAACAATGCATGAAACAGATTTAAAGAGATATCCAGGAAATTAAAAAGTTCATCGAAAACTGGCAAAACTGCTTGAAAGAGACTGAAGATAGACTTTCAGACCTTGAAGACAGGCTTGCAGCTAGTGATCATGAAAGGAAAGATTTCTTAAAAATAATAAGGAACCGGGAAATAACATTTCAACTGCTGCAAGACAACACAAAGAAAAACAATTTAAGAGTGATAGGTATCATCGAAAAAGCAGGGATCAATACAAATGACATAAAAAGACTATTTACAGAAGTAATAGCAGAAAACTTCCCAAACATGGGAAGAGGATCTGCCATACAGATAAGTGAGGCATATAGAACTCCAACTAGCCATAACCAAAATAAATCTACACCCAGACATATAATTATCAAGACCCCAGAAATTCAGCACAAGAACAGAATATTAAAAGTCATTAGAGAAAAAGAAACAGATCACCTATAAAGGAAAACCCATCAGAATCATAACAGAGTTCTCAACATAAACCATCAAGTCAAGAAGAGTTTGGAGTGAAGTGTTTCAAATTCTGAAAGAAAACAACGTCCAACCCAGATTGATGTACACTGCAAAACAATCTTTTGAAATTGATGGAAAAATCAGATACTTCCATGACAAAGAACAACTGAAAGAACTCATGACCATCAAACCAAGCCTACAGAGAGTGTTGAAAGATATTCTGGAGAAAGATAAAGATGACCATAGTACCAGGAACAACAGCAGACAAGGACTGCCAAACAGGACAGACAATTGAATGATGGGGAAAAGTGGAGGGCCAACAGCAGAAGGATAGCACGGCAGAGATGAATCAATACATGCCAGTTTTAACCAGTAATGTAGATGGCCTCTGTTCCCCAATGAAAAGAAATACAGGGAGAGTGGATCAAGAAACAAGATCCATCAATACACTGTATACAAGAAATACATTTAACTCAAAAGGAAATTCATAGACTGAAAATCAAAGGACAGAAAACAATCATTCCACATACAGACCAGAAAAAAGCAAGAGTAACTTGCCCATCAACTGCAGAATGGACAAGAAAGATATGGTATTTTCATATAATGGAAAGCTACTCAGTTAAAAGTAGGATAATCTCAAGGCTTTTATAGGTAAATGGATGCAACTGAAGATCGTGCTCAAGGGTGAGATGGTTTGGACTCATATGGGTGAACACTGAATTATCTCCCTAGCATAAAAAACTGAAGGAGTTAGTGGGATCCAAAAAATCACAATAGATACTATGAAAGTTATAGGGGAGGAAACACCTAAAAATGGAAAGTGGTAACCACTGTTAATTTCCTACTATCTTGTTTTGAATTCTTGTATCATTTTCATAATTTTGTTAGCTTTGGTATTATTCTGTCTTGTTTTGTTAGATTTTACTGTGTCTAATGGTATGGGCAGCTATTTTGAAGATAACAGAATGTATTATGGTAACCATTGTTGATTTCCTGTTATCTTGTTTTGAAGCCCTATAATGCTTTCATTCTTTTGTTTTCATGGGTTTTATTGTTTTGTCTTATTTGATTTTATTAGGTGTCATAGTATGGACAGCTATTTTGTAGAAAATGAGACACTATGGTAGCCATTGTTCATTTCCTATTATCTTGTTTTGAAGTCCTTTAATGCTTTCATTCTTTTGTTTTGACTGGTTTTTTTTTGGTTTTATTTGATTTTATTGTGTGTGATGGTATGGACAACTGTTTTGAAGAAAATGAGATACACTATGGTAGCCATTGTTGATTTCCTGTTGTCTTGTTTTGAAGTCCTGTGTCACTTGCACTGTTCTGTTCTTATGTGATTTATCCTATTTTGTTTGGTTTGATTTTATTCTCTTTAAAATAAAATAAAATACAATAAAATATACTGGCACAGTTTGGAATAGCTAAATCTTGGAAACAACCCAAATGTCCATCAACCAATGAATGAATAAAAAAGATATGTGTTTTTTAATATAATGGAATATTACTCAGCCATAAAGAAAGATAAACATGGGATATGGATGGACCTTGTGATCATACTCTTAAGTGAAATAAATTGGACACGTGTAAATATCACATTGTCTCTCTGATGTGAGAAACTGAAAGTGTAAATAAGAACAAAATTGTACAATATATACTGTGAAATGGGAAGAAATTGTTCAAAAGGAAAGGGGAACTAGGGAGGGAGGAGGTAGAAAGGAAGGAAAGGAAAAAAATGAGAAAAGAAGAATAAAATGGAAACAGTTTTGTAAATGCGGAGGGGAAGAGGGCTTTGAAGAATGAGAATAGGGTCCAGTAGGGCATCAGCCCGCCTTGGCATATTAGGGCTTTTTTGGGTACCAGTGGATAGATCATTTCCTTTAAATGGGAAATAGTTGAGTTCTGCTGAAAAATCTCTGATGTATTTGACGATGATGGGCTACATTGAAGAATCATCTTTATTTACTTAGAGAAAGTGAAGCTTTGGGAAAGTCCTACCTTCCTGAACTGCACTGCAGTCCTGATGGGGTTGCAGCCATGAAGGCTGAGTCAGAGCCAAACCCTTCCTTCCTTGTGGCTTTGGTAGGGTTCTTTGTCTGGATTCTGAACCCCAAACCCTCACCGCTGTGGTTGGCATACTGGACCGACCTTTGTCTCCTGCCTTACTTGTGCACTCCTCTGTTAGGGAGGGCTTTCAGTAGCTCTTCATTGCCTGCCAAAACAAAGTGCAAATTCCTTCGCTGGGGATTCCATGCCTGCACTATCTGACCCTTCATGTCCCCTACTGCACACACTTGCTACTCTCTGCTGCTTCTGGTTTGTGACTACCTTCTGGCCACATGCTGCTCCCATTGTAAGAGGAAGCCACTCTTGACCTGTAAGCACATGTATTTCCTATACTGCCAAGGTGGCAGGCTCTCTACTCTCTAAAGCCTGGTCTACGATGACAAGGAGTTCTGTAGATCACCAGTTTTCAGGAACAGTTTACAGTGCAAAGTTAGCACCTAGAAAGAAGTTGCTAAAACAAACCCTTCTTACTTTTTACCAGATACTAGGTTAAATTTTTGCATGTGTTGCAGTTGAGACTGTAAGTGCTGAAATGACCATCAGCATGTCTGATTCTCCTCTGTTGCTTCACCTGAGCTCTCCATCCTGGATCCAGCATGACCTGCTACTGCCCTTGGTCCAGTGCTGCAGAATAGAAGAAAATACGCAAGCCAAAAATTCTAGAGAGAAAGAGGCTTGTACATTCTTCAAAGTCTAGTTGTGGTCTCCTAAACCAGGGTCATTGATGATATGGCCCAGGAGGAAACTGTGCACTGGCACCTGGGAAGATAGCACAGTCATTAACACCTCAAAAAATATAGACAGACTAGATAACAAGCTTTGAGGCCTCTGTTGGGGAATTAAGGCAATACCATTGTTCTTTCAGAGGAAAAAGGAAAAGGATCATTTAAATATAAATTATAAAAATGCAGTTCTACCTAGGGAATTGATTCTACCTAAGACACTTTTTAAAATGAAATGAACTTTGGAGATACTGAAAAGACAAAGGATTTTGGTATCTGTATCAATTGCTTTCTTGTCACTGAGACAGGATACCTGAATCCACAATTTAAAGGAGAGGTTTAATCTGTTCATGGTTTGATCCCATGATTGGCTGGTTCCAAGGCAGAAACATCATGGTAGAAGGATGTGGAGAAGCAAAGCTACTTGGTTTGTGGCATCCAGGAATCAGGGCAGAGCACAGCTCCAGAGAAGAAGGGGTGAGGGATCATATATGGTACCCAGTGTCACACCTTCGTGACCCATGCAGATACATCCAAAAGTGTGCTCCACCAATTCCCTGGGTGGCTCCCAAGTCAATCAGGTTGACACAATCAAGCATAACCATCACCAGATCATGATAATTTTTGTATTGGGAAAGTTATAAAATATTTCCTCTAATTCAGTTTTATGATAAAGTTGCATAATCACAACATGATACTCTTTTCTATGGGATTATAGCCATGATCTACTTGTCACAAGACATATGCAAGAGTCTTAATGAAATTCAAAGGAAAGCATAGTTCTTCATTATGAAGTGTATTTTCCATGCATTGGTGCTGTCTAAGATATTACTAAAAACAAAGTCTACTAGTCTACGCTAATCGCGAACTCACCAGTCTCTCTGCTCATTGATAAAGTCCACATTGATAAATAGTATCTGAGAGCATAAATTCTTTGAGAATACTTTATAATGCAATGAAAAACTGTGTCCCATTGGGAAGATGTTAAAATGAATCCTTCAAGACAAGAGCTTGTAGTAAATAAGTGCTTTCCAATATTTCCTTTCCTGACCTGGAAAAGGCAGGTCTGTTTTGGCAAGTCGAGTCAATAGGAGAAGAGTTTTATTCTTTTGATCTGCTTTTTCCTGACCACAATTCTGCTCCAGAGAAAAAGAGTGACATGCCTCTTTCTCCTGACTTTCTTATAATAAGCCCCTTCTATCATATGGAGTTTCAAACTCAAGAGTGGGATGTAGAGTCTTTATGAGTTTGTAACACCTAGTGGAAAGAAATGCATGATTATCCATTTAGACCACAAAACTTATTTGCAAAGGTTAACTTTACTTCTGCATTTATAAACTCTGCCATCTGCTTTGTCAAAATCACACCTAATACGAATGCTTTTGGGTAGGTGGGGTGATCCAGGCAAGAGTATCTAAACACTTAGGTGTGAACACTTAAACCCATTAGGAATCTGGCCCTTTTGGATTCACCAAACAATCCAACTCATACACTGCTTGCTTTTTGTTTTCTTAGGATGCCTCCAGATAGTAGCATCGATGCCTCCCTTTCCCACTTGTTTTCTGCCGATCATTAGATTTATCAGAAAAAACTTCTCAAGCTACACAGATGGATTATGCTCATTAACACCCATCATCTTCACAGTGAAGGTTGTGAACACTCACAACAGTAATGAAAGAAGAATGGGAGGAGCAGGGTAAGGCATTCACAGATAGCAGGGTGACTTTGCAATCGCAGGGCAGAACTCTATGACAGTTTGATGGGTGTGGATTGCGAGCCAACCAGTTCAAGAATCTTTTATGCAAGAAACTCCTGAGCCCAAGCTTCCACAGGAGACTGGCTCACGGGAGGAACCATCTCTGTCACCCTCCCAAGAAAAGTATTCCAAAAGCCCAAGTCTCCATGGGCCTTGGATGAAAAGGCAGCCGTTCTTCAATGAGAAATATGCTTGCCATCACCTTGGGTGAAGACAGATTTAGGAATGACCTCAGGGTAACTGACCCTTTGTTGAATGTTATGACAAAATTGTGTTGTGAATGACAGGGGTGGGAGTTTCAACAGGTTGGAATGTTGTTTTTATACCAAGATAAATAACAGGACTGAGCTTTATCGTAAGACTGGCTCTTGTTTTATATGTACTCATCATTAGAGGCAAGACGTTTTTGTTTTTGTTTTTGAGACAGAATCTCACTATGTAGAGTTCAGGACAGCCTTGAACTCACAATGTAGCCCATGCTGGCCTTGAACTCTCAGCGATCCTCCTGCCTCAGCCCACTGAATCCTGGATTGCACATGTACACCACCATACCTGGAGGACACCGTGATTTTAAAGTTGCTACACTTCTATTTTTATGCAGAGGGGCATATCATTATACAAATTCATTATACAAATTCACTGGAATCAATGGAGTTCTTTAATGTTCATAACATGACTTCAGAAAAAAAAGATGTAGCACTGCCAGACGAAGGAGGACTATTCTAGGTAAACAATTTCCCCTTACAAAGGAGGTGCAACCTTTACAACATCAGACTTGGGTGGGAATGGGTGTTCCTAAACTTTGTGTATTTATTTGCAGTCCTAAAGTGAATTTTTTGTTTGTTTGTTTTGGTGCCAGTAGAGCTCTATAGAGCTCAAAATGAGATTATGATGGGGTTTTTGGCTTCTGATATCTTATTGTTTATCTGCTCAGCTATGCATCTAACTGCCTGTATTTACTTTTTCAGCATTTTGCCTCTAACATTCCTCCCAGAACATCCTTCTAATTTGTGTTGGATCTCTCAAAAGCTAGGAAACCAGACAATGATTTCCATTAGAACTCTGTACAAAATAAGTGTAAATAGGACCTTTGTGGGTGTCATCTATCCCTCCCTAGTTTTCTACTTTTGAAATCCTCACATCTCCGTTAAACACCACACAAACGCTTAATGCCATCTCAGGAGTCTGGTACCAACTGTGTCCTTTAGTGTTAGGGATTTTCCTTGCTGCTGATCCTGCTTGGAATCTGACTCTGTCTTCCTGTAGTCTAAGTGCCAGCTTCCTGCTTCTAATCCTGGTTGTTCTACATAGATTATTAACCTCTCCCTTATTTCTGAAGCCTTTGTTTCTTGGTACTAAGTCCCTGCTGCCTTCTCACCATCTGCTTCTCTGTGGTTTCTTCTTCCCCCAACAACAGGCTTTCTTCTTGGATCTCAGTACATGTATGTTAAATGAAAACCCAGATAATACACATGAATATACTTTGGCCCAGATGTTACTTTCAGAAGTTGTATGTTGTTGAGGATTAAATTTTTCTTAGCCATAGGCTTTTTTTCTTTTCAGTACTGGAGATTGAAGCCAAGAGTGCTCTACCTCTGAGCTACATTTCCAGCCTGTTTTATCTTTTATTTTGGAAGAGGATCTCACTAAGTTCCCTAGGTGGGACTTGAACTTGTGATTCTCCTGTTTCAGCCTCCCTCATTGCTGGAATTACAGGCATGTACCACTGTGCCCAGTTAACCATAGGCTTTTATATTTAAAAGTCTCTATTAAACTTGTTTTGGTGGTAGGCAAAGCAGGGCTTACCAAACTCCAGCATATTGATGAAAATCCAAATTTGTAAGAATTGTGCTTTATTAAGGCATCCCCCTTAGACAAGAAAGATAACTTATAGGTTTAAAATACAAGGAAATATAACTCATGAATTTTCTGATTATTTACTGTTACTGCTGTTCCATTGATAGCCAGAGCAATTAACAACATTTTCATCTCAACTGAAGATTTTGCATCAAACAAAATGATTTC